>VZRV01003964.1:4098043-4181072 GCA_013398115.1 Falcunculus frontatus | reverse complement strand
GCTCTCAGCCCCTTTCCCCTCGGTGCAGTTCCGCTCACAGCCGGCAGGGGGCGCTGGCGGCTCCCGGTGGGCGGGGCGGGGGCGATGTTCCCCCGCGCCGGCAGGGGGCGCTCCGGAGCGAGCTCGGCACCACGCGGTAATGGCGGCCCGAGATCCCGGGAAGGGATGGGAGAAAGGCTTCACAAACCCCCTGGGCAGCCTATCCCCGTGCCCCAGCAGGACCCTCGGGAACAGCAGGCTGGAACAGCAGGGACCAACACCAAATCCCGAGTCCTAGATGGGATGTATCAGCCCCCCGAGCTGCAGCGGGAGCCCCGGGACCTCTGGACAGGCAGGGTTGTGGTGCTACAGTGCAGCAAAGGCTCACAGCAGAGGCAGCGAAAACGACGGGAGATGGGGCAGGGCAGCCTCAGCCCGGCTCCCAGCACAGCAGGGAAAGGTGCGCTTGGGAGCCCAGGAGGAGTCTCCCTGAGGCACCCCAGCAGATGGTGAAAAGGTGTCTCCTTTAGTGAGGTAGGGTGTAAAACAGGGTCCTCGTGCAAAAGCTGCTCCAGCGAGCAAGCTCCACTCCCGGATGGAGGAAGGCAGCAGAAGGCAGAAGCCGGCAGTGATGGTAAATTCTCTCCATAGCGATCACAGCCTCCTTCCCCTCTGAAGGCCGAGAGCCCAATGAGCTAGGGGCCCCACCAAACCCCCTTTTCCCAGTCCAGATCTCCCAGCATCCCTGCCCTACATGAGAAAATCCCAGGTAAAAGGGGCCAGCCACCTGGGCTCCTCTCCCTGTGGCCAGGTCTTTTTGTCTCTCTTAAGTACCTGGCAGTCACTGCCCCTCAGCAATGTGTATGGCGAAAAACTTTTTAAGAGAAAAAGAAAGCAAAAGGAGAACTCCTAAAACCCCAGCAGTTGGGATTTTTTAATGTATACATGAAATCCCAAAAGATTAGCTCTAAAATGAGTATAGAGGCTGAAGCAAACAAAATAATTAAAGGAACATGTTATTTAACTAAATACATTTTAAGAGTGAAATACCATTTCATTTTCAAAAATATTTCATTCTGATGTTTTTTAAATATGTCGCACTGGAGGGAAAATGTACAGGCAAATACTGTAAACTGTATAAGTAACTGGGTAAAAAAGGGGTGGAAAAAAAGGACTGATAGCAGAACATGAAGGTTTGGGATTTTTTTCAGATAATTTGAGCAAAACCACACAAGGATTTTGCAACAAACTTGCAACACAGCCACAAAAGACCCTGTTTTCCAAAGCAAGTTTCTTACATTGCAGTTCATTTTCCAGTGTTGTATTTTCTCAGAAATGTGTGGAAAGAGAAACATCTCTATACATAAATAAAGGGCAAGTACAAGTATGTTCTTCTGTTTTCAGATGCTGAGTAAAACTTGATGACACTTTTCTCGTCCCTTGTAAAGTTAGATCTCACATGCAGTATTCCCTCACTATTTTTCTTCACCTTCACTTTTCCATTTGCAAAATACCAACTGATGCTGCACTGTGTGGCTCAATTGAAATGTGACAAAATATGTACAGGGAAAACAAAATTTAATAAGTTACATAAACTATGTGTAAACACAAAAATACCATAGGCTCAAGGCCAGTGTACTAGATTTGTTCTCCATATGCAAAGTTCCTTTCTACATCTTTAACCATGATCTCACATGCTATAAAGCATTCATTTCACTGGCTTGCTATCCTTGCAACTCTCCTATCACACTTTATTAAACATTCTTATTCTTGCTTTGCCAACCCAAAGGCTGCCTGAGGCAAAACTTGGTTTTGTGAGTGGGAGGTGTTTTGGAGTGGACGAAGAAAAAAAATGTAAGCAAAAGTACCAGTCTTTGGATTTCAAGGATTTGAAGTAAAGAACATGTCCAGAGAGATGCCAAAGTTGCCTTTCACTTTCTAGATACATGTGCAAACTACCTTATATCTAATTCATATAATTTTCATGTAAAACTACAACCACAGAAGAAAATTATTGTTAAAGTCTAGCTCTGGTGCTTCTGACTGAGATACTGGGCCTTCTTAAGGCAACTCATAAGTCTGAGCAGATACCAGAAACATTTTAAAAGATTTATGTAGTAAAATTGCCCCTTTTTTATTATTCTTTCAAGTTGTACAGAGTTTGGGGGTTTTTTTTTGGTTTTTTGGTCATTTATTTTCACACAATTTACAGAGCAATTCAGAATCTTAAAAAAAAAATCAGGAAAATTTTTCTTTGGAATATGTTCAAAGGGGTTTGATTTCAAAAGAGAAGTGAAAGGCAAAGAACTTGTTTCAAATACATTAAAAATACAAGGGATAAGGGAATAGATTTCTTTCAAAGCTTTTGAATGACCTCATTTATGATATCATCAGCACACCAACGTGGAAATATTTCTTCATATCACTGCTGTTCTTTATTATTGCTCATAATGTATATTTTGATTTTGCCTTGGCTGCAGTACTTAGCACCAGTCATCTCTACAAGATGACAATATTCCTATATGTAAGTACAGTCTCCATGGAAACACCATGAAAAAGAGGCTATTCACATTTTATAGTAAGAATCATTTATGAAAAGGTTTTTTAATAATAAAAAAAATTAATATATGAAGAATCATTTTTAATAGTCTCATAAGCCAACTGACTACTCATAAAAATGGCTGTGACACTTTTAGGTGTACCTCTACAAGATAAATGGATAAATTACTTGTGTTTATTACATGCCCCTAATTTTCATTAATAAATTGATCCTGTAAAAAACTTACCAATAATTATGCATATGAAAAGCTGTCAAATTTATAAAATACTATGAAAAAAACATTCCAGAAAGTAATACCTTCTAATCAAAGAGTTCACATTAACAAATTTCCCAAAATAATAGGAAAAAATGAAGGGCACAAAGACATAGTCAGTGCTTTTAAAAAAGGTGTCCGAATTTAGTGATTGACTGGATGAAGTCTCACTATCAGTGCAATTTAAATATCACCTCAGCTAGTAAATACAGTTTTATTATGAGCAAAATATCATTTTGGCAGGTACTGTTGTGATACTAATAATGCCAAGAGATTATGCTCACAGCACCTAAACTCAGGGCTTGCTGGAAAAAGTTACCATCAAGAATATATTCAAGTCTTTTGTGTAATAAGATTATACAACTTTGCTCTTTAAGGTTTCAGACAAAAATATGTACTTTCCGAGGGCTGTAACCATGACACTGGTGGTGGTGCATCAATCCTGCCCTTGACCAAACCGGCCACGTGGTGACGTGTCCTTGACCATACCAGGTGCTCTCTTATGATACAGGTGGGAACAGCACTGTAACAGCAACATCCACTGTCCCGCCGAGGTGGGGAACAAAGGGTGATCAGTCATCCCCTGACAGCCTTGGAACATTCCCTACCTGAACTGGAGCCCAAGCAGAACAGCACCATTGTTGCCGAAGTTTTGGAAACAATTTCCAAGTGTTTTGGAAACTCCAGTAGTTGCCAGCATGGGTTATGGCCAGGATGGAAACTAACTGATGACTAAAGCAAATCACCTTGTAACCCGGCACACAGGAGTCCTAAGTGAGGCCCTCTGAGCCCTTCTGGGCCACAGTGGGCTGAGCCAGCACCTCCTTCTCAGTGAGGCACCTCTCAAAGCTTGAGAACTCTCAAGTTTGTAATACTTGAAAGACCACCACTTACAGTGGGGCCTGGGCTGATACACACGCATACTCCTCAAGGTGCAACCAACTCCTGCCTGCTGAGAAACACTCAGGCATTTGCCATGAGTATTTCACTGAAGCCAGGGGGAATTTTTGATAAGCACCTTTACGCTCACAGACAGACATATATACATCTCAGTGTAAAATTATTATGGTGTGAATGTTGTTAACGTGAAACTGTAATTAAGTCACCGTTATATTTATAAAAAATCCCATTTAATCACTTCCGTAAGTGTTAAATTACTCAATGACGAAGTTCTGTTAAACCCTTTTGCACACCATATCTTTTTGTATCCATACCCTTTGTTTCCTTACCCCTTTTCATCCTCAGTCTCCATGTAATCCATTCTAAGTTGATACTAATGCAATTTTCCTATGAATGCTTCATCCTTGGTATAAGTAAGAGAGTGGACCTTGCCACTGAACTCTGTTAGAGTCGCACTTTCATAAGTTCATATTGAGCTCATACCTGCTTTTTGCCAATGGTGATTCTTTAAGCAGCCTAACCACTCATTTGCAAAAATATTGCATGAAATGATGCATGCATTTTATAAAAATTACCTTGAAGCTGTCCACTTTCCATGTTTATGGCAAAGTAGTATCATGTCATAAAGTAATAAACAACATATCTAGAGTAATTTTTGCATAGGAGATACACAAATCATGGGTCATTTTCCTTTTACCACAATCATGGTCAGATTTCATTCAGCAGCATATGAAGAAAATATGTTTAAATTTATATTCCTTCCACATGCTGATCTAGAAAGAGATTACCCTCCCTGTGTGAGAATGTAATGGCTCAGAATGATAAATGGAATCACTGATGACCTAACACACATATTTTAAATTAATTACTGTACCCATTCCTGCTAGTTCTCTATCAAGTTTTCCAAATCTCTTCTTACAAACAATCGAAGCAAGATGAAGGCTCATCTTCTGTTCATTCACACATTTGCATAACAAATTCCTTACTCTTACACAGAGACAAATAGCGTAGTTATTTAATGAAATGTTAGCTAATGAAGTAACCCATCTCTTCCACTGAACTCACATGAAAAAAGGCCAGCGGTCCCGATATATATGGCATTTTCATTCCCAGCAGATACTTCACTTGTGAAGTCACCACATGTGTAGCTGCTCCTGTTGTCATCGCGCTTATCACGGGTTCTGTTAACAAGAAAGTGGCGCTGCCCAACTGCAGCATGAACATCGCTACCTAGAAGGCAAAGACAGGAGGATCAGCAATTATAAAATGCAGCTCCTTGGTGATAGGACAATGAGCCAGAGTCCTTTTAATAAATGATAAGATAAATGAGTTAAAGATACAAAACAAAAGTTTACCAGACTCTAATAGCGGTTTAGTAACAAAAGCAGACTCAAAGAAACTCTTAGTATTCTCTCCTGCTCAAATATGTGAGCATGATAAACACCATAAAAACATCAACCCAACACTGCAACAAGAAGTACAGCAACTCAAAAAGTGAGGCTGGTTCTAAGTTAAGGCTCAGTCCTGCTCCACTGCTATCCAGCTTAAATGAGCCAAGGGCCGTATCTTGGTCCGGCTTACTGATTGCCATCCTGTCACTAAGGGGATTCCCAACATTAGTAATTTCAACAGATACCAAATTTATGAGGTGCTATGGAGAATCTTGTGGTGAGACCTCTAATCCAGGAATTTAAACTGCAGCAGAATCTACAACTATTGTAGGTACTTCATAGGAATACAGGACAAAGTATTATTGTGTTCAACTGTTTTCTCCCCTATTAACCGGGACTTCAAACATTCTTTCTCTCCAAAGTATGAGATTTGACAACTCTTAATTCTTTCAATGAAGTTATTACATGACTACAGCTGCTACTGTGGTTTACATAACCCTCAATGCTTTTCTGATCCACATTAAGTTACACTGACATTATCTCCCCTTACAAGGAGTTTTGCAGTTTCTTACTTCTGGGGTCTTTTGCATTTGCTGTTCTTCTGCCTGAAAAATTACATGCTCTTGGCGCAGAGTTGTTTGTTACAATACTTTCCAGGAGGTTCATTTTGTGTTTACCATACTATTTACCATAATTTTGGAATATATTACAGTCTCCCTTGCTTTTTTTTTTTGTTTTGTTCTGAAGCTAAAAGTATCATTTTCAGATGTTATAATTCTTAATGCCTAAACACCATTCATGTTTTTCACCGTAAAACTCACCTGTATGCAGTGATCTTTGAGCATACTACCACAAAAAAACCCCCAAAAATTCCAAAATAAGTGGCTTTTAATTTACCACAAAACCTCTAGTGAGCAATTTCCTCTTCCATTTGAGAGATTAAATCTGAGATTTTTCTTCTATTTCCCACTAATAGCATGTAAATTGCTCTGTACTATGAGCAATTGGAACATTGATTGCCATTCAAGACTGGACTCCAATAATGATAATTACTGTATGCCCTCAGTGGGTAGTAATTTAGTTAGTCAGGTCTAAAACAGATAATTACTAATTTCAGATATTTTGTTTTGCTGTTCGTTCTGACAGTGTGCCTACTAATATACTTAAAACATTGTTCACAGTAGCAAAGTTCAAGAAGAATTAAATTCTCCCTTCCCTAGTGAATTTTTGTTTGTTTTCTAAGATCACTTTCTATTGTCTGAATGTGAAATCTCTAACTGTGTAAATAGCTTAGTTTGCAGAAAATTGGATGTTTATTTAGCCACGGAGTCAAAACCGCAGAGACAATTCTGTGTACCACATAATATCACAAAGAAGTATTAGTTACTATTAGCATTTCAGAGAAAGTTATTATTGTGAGTTACAGGAAAATGATTGCTGAACTTACAAACTTCAGTATCACTCTCAGATTTACTTACTGGTTTTGTACTTTTTTTTTTTAATCTTCAGCATTTTAAGAGCATGCTTCTCAGGTACTAACTAGAAGATTACATTTCAAACATAGTTTTTGTTGGTTGCTTGTAACCGCAGGCTGTGTAAAATACATGCAAACCATGAGTATGGTTTCAGTTAGACAATTTCTGCAGCCACTCAGTTAAACAAGCAACAGCCTACACTCAGTCACCCTTCCTTATTGCAGAAGGTAGCTGAGGACTTCCAGAAACAAAAACAGGGCTTCATCATCATGAACATCCTACTCTTTATTTACATGATAGTTCCGTAAGTATGATGTGCACCCATACATCTTCCATGGAGAAGGTCTCACCGTCAAGCAACCAGAACAGAAAAACATCCTGGGAGGAGGGTGTAATTTTCAGCATTAGCTGGTATGGGAACCTCCTGTTGTCCTTGCAACATGAGTAATGTACAGAGACTACTTAGATCATGAGGAGGCCTTTTGAAACAAGCCTCCCAAACCTAGTTCCATGTGAGTTTTCTTGACAGATATACTTAAAATTATTAGCATTGACACAGGCCCGGATTGATTCTACATTTAACCCTCCTTGCTGGGCAACAGCCATGTAAGCTTGGCTGCCACTGCCTTTTGAATAAACACCATTTGAAACTGAGCTAAGCTGACAGCACACAATTGCATTACGTTGCATTATATCATAAAATCTTTCACCCAGTAACACTGACCAAAATGTAGAAAGTTCAATATTCTTAAAGAAATGTCTAATAATCTGCTTTATCTTGGCCACGGTTGTGAGGCTCATTTTTGCAGATCTTCCACTTTATTTTCTGGTATATTGTATGATTTCTCTTCCTGATGCAGACAAACTACAGAGAAAAGTGACAGTGAAGTGCTAGAACAGAAAAGAAAAGGCAAATATTTTTCTCTTTTCGTTTTTTGTAGTAATACTAGGATCTTCTTAAAGTGTAAAAGAAAAAAAATTTTCACATATTTTAGAATTGTATTCAGAATTTTTAATTTTTAAAAACTGAGTTCCTAGAGGATAAAAGCATATTTCGGGGAAAGAACATGCACAGTATAAAAATGGTTTGAAAGGCACTTGGCTATTGTTTATTTGTGTGGCATTTTCAGTACATAACACCATGCAAAAAGGCTCATTAAGAAGTAACTTTCTTGAGATGAATTTTGCTTTCACCAGGTATACATTCTTGAGTAAATTCATGTAAATGAAATCAAGACCTTTCTGAGAAAAGAAAAAAAAATGTAAGAGAAAGTGAGGGAAAGCAGCCTTGAGTTAATGCACAGGAAAAGGAGGAAAGATCACAGAAACAAGGTACACAATGAAGTGATTAGAAAGAAGTGGTGGAAGGTGTGATTCCTTAAAAAAAAAAAAAAAAGAGAAAGAAAAGGGGTACATTTCAAATTAAAAGAAAGATAACACACAGGGAACCTTTTCTTGCAGCTCTCTTTACTGCTCCATAATTTTATTCTGACAAGTAGAAGAGAATGGGAATTTAGCCAGGAGAAGAAAAATGAGCAATTGCAAAAAGCAAAGCCCTCTATGTTCATTAATTCAGAACCTTTGGTTCTTGTCCACTTTCAATACTTTCTTCCCATGACAACATGCTCAGTTTATGATTATCATTAAAATTCCATTCAACATGTAGTCAATTTAACTTCATGGCCAGTAAAAATTTTTATCACTTAACAGCTCTTTGGAAATCACTAGTGTCAAACTTTCTGTCCACAGAAATCAAGACTGATATCATGTTACCTTCTGCACAGATTCAGTTTTGGAGAATGAATTTTAAGCCCCTCAAAACTCCACTGTACTGGAAGGGGTTTTTTCACAGTTATAGCGAACAAAGGTGGTGGTGCCCTTTCTGATCATTTGCTGCATGGGCTGGCTAGATGAGGTGAGACATGGGGAACACCTTTTGGAGGGACCCAGTACAGACTGTGAACCTCTCATTTAGTATATTTTAGTGGTTATCTCAAAACCAAAGCTTGCAAAACTGAAGACATCTATGGACCCTCTGGAGACAACAGACACAGACAGTTCAGCTTGACTGAGTTGCCAATTTAAAACTCTCCCTGGCCTGTTTCAATAGACATCTACCATAGCTTTTGGTCTTCTGATTTGCAGGTCTTATGTTAATTCTGGGTATCTTGAGAGTGTCTGGAAGCTTCTGATGGTGTGCAGAGTGAACTTCCCTCATTCCAGGACCCCAAAAAATATTTTCTATGGTCTCTCTGTACTAACATGTGGCATGCTCCACCATAGTTGTGGGAACCACCCACCCAGCCTACTTGTAGTTTTCAGGATACAGAATATGAGCCTACAAGAAGGTATTTCCACTGTAAATGAAAAATGAACTTTTTTCCTGATTATCACTGTATAACAGACTCATGTTTTTACCTCCAGAGCTATGTGTAACATAAAATAGTGCAGCATCATTTTTCCCACAGGGAAATAGCGATTTGGAGAAGAATATTGCCTTACAAAAACACCCGTCTTACTGAAATGTGCTCCTTCGTTATTAAGCAAATGGATAATGGACTGTGTAAATTTGTTCTCCTGAAAACCAGAAACATTTTTATTTCCAACACCGTATATCAGCAACTAATTACATGTTAGTTTTTAAAATACAGTAGATGAAAAACTTACCAATAAAAATGCTACAAGACTGGAATGCAATAAGAAACTATTTCTCATTTACAGAAGAGTAGCCTAAAGTCTTAACACTGTGGTCTTAAGAGAATAAAGCCTTTTTCCAAAGGTAATTTTTTTTTTCTCTGCTTGATCTGCAAGGAGCTTTCCTCTGTTTATGCAGCAAATCTTAATCTTGAATTTCAGTTTAGTATGCTGAGATATTTTTAGGGACACATATATTTATGCAAGCATTCTTGCACATATAATATATTAATAGGGAAAAAAAAATCTTACCCAAAAACTGTTTTGAGGATTTTTTTAATGTTATAAAGGTACCATCCAATTTTAATTACAAAATTACTCCACAGGTATTGTTATTTTCCATCATTTTCTCTCCCTGTCAATACCTCTGAGGTATTTAATATCAGGGAAGAATTCTATTAACTTGATTTGTTTTCCATGCCGTGTTTATAGAGTAGCAGCTACACAAACATAAAAAAAAAAAATCTTAATTATGCCTTCCATTCTGCTTTTAAAAATGAAATAATGAATGCATTATATTAAATGGTTTTGGTAATTACAGTTTTTATTTTATGTTTACTTATTTTCTATTTTAATACTATTTTATCTTCATCAGAACACCTTTTAAGATAACTAAATATCTTTCCTCTTTTATGAACACTTCCTCACACATTAGATTTCAGAAGTAGTTTAGGACTCTGAAATTTATTACTTGAGAAAAATTTTAAGCTAAGCCCCAAATTTCAATTCTTATAAGCTCTACCTATTCTTGTCCTATGATCAGAAAACTGTTCTAATTTATTTCGTGTCTAGGTGGTACTGAGATTCACAGAGCCTGCTCAGAGTTTGCCGCACACACAAATGCACAGTTGTGTTCTCCACTAAACACGAACTAACCAACAGCAGTTCATCTCAAAAACATCTCCCCCCACCTTGCCTCCATTACTCACTATTTTGTATGTTTTCCCCTTTTTTTTTAACATTATCTGCCAATTAGAGTACTTAGCCAGGCTACTGGAAAAATAGTATCAAATTGCTTTTTAGACCAAGGGTGTTCAGCTCTTTACCTCCTCTTCCTAAGAAGGAAACAGCTGTTTTGGCAAGGACTTTTCATCCTTTATCTGAAGGCTGCCCATGGTATGGATTAGTCACAGCATCCATTGTTTTTGTGCAGTTAGTGGCTGATTAGAGAAGTGCATTTTGACTGTTTTTCAGAAAAATTAAAGTCTTACAGTAGATAGCATAACCCAGGTCTGCTCCCTTCCCATAGCAGTACCATCCCAGATACCAACTACATTGAAAATACAACTTCTTTTTGTATTTCAGGATGTTTTCAATGAAAAGCTGTTGCCTCAAAATGCATCACACAATTCTTCTTGTTCCAGAATATACACTGACTCCAGGCTGTTAGTTGATTTCTAATCTAATCTGATAAATAGAAGGTGGCTGACTTAGCTGTCCATTAAGAGCAAGATATGCCCTGTCACCTCATCGGGTGTGCAGCAACTGTTAGTTGAGAGACTGGAATCATGATGAGGAACATAGATTCCCACACTTAACAGTACCTGGGAAGGTGGCAAAATTTAATCTCAGCCTTGATCTAGATGTGTCCAGACTGCGTATTGCAGTATCAATAGCTTCAAGGCACTTCTTTAGGAAATAAGTATTTTACTCTGGTCTCCAACCATTAAACTCACAGAAAGGACCTAGTGGGATCACGACAAGCACTAGCTGTGTTAGTATGATTCTAATGCAAGTAGCATTGTTGACCTTGGAGAGGAGCCCATGAACGTGGCACAGCTCCCTACCAGACCTGCTCTGAAGATGCAGAGAGGATTTACTAGTTCTCATTCCAGTCAGGATTAAACAGGACATAGGGTGAGATAAATCAGCTGATGCAATTGAAGGCACATGAAAAAGCAGAACATTTCAGGATGAAAGAGTAAGAGGTCTAGAGGACTCACATACCTAATGGGATTCTGCAGCCACCAAGCAAAGTAATTTCTGCATTGGATTTCGAAGTTAGATCAAATGAATGCAGGCACCAACTTCCCACGTGAGGCATTTTGGCTTCTCTGGGCATGATGTAGGAGATTTCCAAGCTGTGAGCACAGGACTCCTGCATGAAGAGCTCCATTCATGCTCTGCTGTTGCAAGCACCTTGCATAAGACGCGGTGCTGTGTTGCACGTACTGGTGCCTTGGGACAGCATGTGCAGGCACAGCCAGGCACAATCTGCATCAGCTCTGTGTTGTCTGTAGGCTGTCCCTCATGCTCCTACCCCAAGTCATACTCCAGTGAAAGAATCCTGGTCACAAACTAATAAAAGAATTATAAAAATGCAACAGAAATAACAGTGCTTCTGATATTTCCTACTGACTAACATAAGTATATGCTCCAGCTCCTGCCAAGCATGCAGGCTACTGAGGATCCCATTCTGGGCTCCTTTGATCATTCTCTGCGTGGTAGAGGGATCCAAAGCACCAGGTGGAGGGGTCTGGGTTTCTTTCAGGAGCCCAGGTACCCAGGAGGTGTTGCAATGTTGCGTGCTGGAACATTTCTTCTATTTTAATGTTTACAAGGAGAGAGGGAAGCCTTCTTTGAAGACCTAAGCAACTGGCAATGGATGAAGGAACTTGGCCCTTGCAGCCAGAATAAGAAAAAAGAAGAAATTTAAAAGACCTCTGATCATTTGAATAAACTTTAGAGAATCATTTGAAGACATCTGTTTTACTATTTCACTTTAATGATGGGTGTGTGAATTCTAAAGAGAATTTAAAGAAGTTTTCCCTACTGTTTTTAATTATTGGCTATTGTATAGTATTTTTTTTCAAGCCAAGGGCAACACAAAGCCTCAGGAATATGTCAGTGCTTACCAGGAGCTGATTCATGTTTGTTTCTGAAGGAGAAGGAAAGGGGACACCAACTGCAAGTGAGGGTTATATTAGAGCTGACTGTATGTGGTTTTGCTTCGTATTGTAACACCCTAGGAACATGTATACAGATAATTACTGTATCACAACAAAGGAGTAGCAAATTCTTAAAGAACATTAATTTCATAGTTTATGACCGTTGAACCAGATGTTTTCATCAGTTTTTCTCAGAGAAGTATAAAAAGTATTACAAATGTCATAGCTGTCACAAAGGCAGTACATCAGTAGCATACAGAAAAAGTGATCACCACCGACCTGAATGATTCCTCCTAGAAATGAAACTGCTGCTGCAACTCCAATCCTCTGCATTTCAAATTCTGACAAACCCAAAATTCCTGAATTATTGTTTGCAGTGAAATTAGTTCTGACTGAAGGAACAAGACGCTCAACTGCATTGGCAGATATTAAGGAAGTTAAAGCAAAAGTTCCTGTAAAAAAAGCCACACATTAATCACCAATAATTGTATATCTGTCTGTACTCATCACTAATGGTCTCTTTTTTAAAATGGCCATTATGAGTAAAAGTGCCATTTTGTACATTCCTGTCATCATAAGAACAATTTTTAAGGTAATTTTTCTATGTAACACACATTTCTTCCCATAAAATACCATTTATACAGGCAAATTAAATGTAAATCTTGGTTTTTAGCGCATTTGTTTAGACAGGTTTACAAAAGAGATTAAAATACAACAATTTAAAGTCATTTCAAGTTATCAGAAATGCTTTTAACTCACCCTGGATGTGATCAAGCAGCTATTTGTCTGAGAATACCAAGTGTTCACCATTCAAATTTTTAGGGCAATTAATTCACACTATATATATAGTACCTACCCCATTAAATAGTATCTAGCATTCTAATAAATGGAGGAAAATTATGAGAAAAACATTTATTTGCTGGGAGAGGTAAAGCATTTTTAATAATAGAAAGATAAATGAGGATGACAATTCAACATTGAAAGACAAAAACATGCAGCGCTGTTAGAGCATAATAAATATCTTGCTGTGTCAGACCAATGGCCCATCTTGCCCAGTACTCTGCCTCCAGCTGTGACAGTCAGAGGTGTTACCCAGGGAAAGCACACAAGCCTGGCCATTTTCTGCAGGCCATTGCCCTTATTGCCAGCATCCATAGCTGTTGTGTTAGAGAAGTACTTCCTTTGCTGGCCTTTTTTGATTTTGTTTGTGGACTAGCATTCATGAATTTGTCAAAGGTTTGTCTGAACCTGCTTGTAATTTCTCCCTCCACAGTGTCCTCTGAGAGCAGGTTCTGGAAGTTCACCATCCGCTGTACTGTTTTCTTTATACTTTAAAAGTCTTTTAAAGTGAGTTCTCTTTGAACTCGCCTTTTTTCTACTGCTGCAGGACCTAGTGAACACAGTCCTACCCTCACCTTGGCCTTCATAGAGTGAACTTCACAGCATGAATTCCTTGGGAACCCACCAGGGATACTGCCACCCTGAAAAATGACCATGAGGTTCAGCCTTTTGCTTCATATCCTTCAACCTGCTAATAATTAATAAAAGGACTTTTCTTCTATCACAAGGGCAACTTAGTTTCTTTAGTGACCTTTGGTGTGGAACCTTATCAGTAGCTGTTTGACCATTCTGATACCTTATGTTCAAAGTATATCCCTTCTCCATGTGCTTTTTGACATTCATACAGTAGTCTAGGAGGGAGTGAGGTAGGATTTTCTTTACAGAAGTCACGTGAACTCCTCTCCAACAGGGTCTGATTATACATATCTTTTTTTGTCCCATCCCTGGAAGTGTTCAAGACCAGGTTGTATGGGGCTCTGAGCAACTTGATCTGGTGGACGGTGTCCCTGACTGTGGCAGAGGGGTTGGAACTAGAAGATCTTTAAGATTCCTTCCAACCCTGGCCATTCTATGGTTGTAAGATTCTGTGATTCAGTATTTTTATTATCAACAAGTCTGCAGTTCCCAGGATTCCCTGCAGAGACCTTTTAACTACTCTGCAAAATTATACTGGCAACTTGAAAATACTGTGGCCTTGCCACAGAATGTCCCTGTTATCCCTTTGTCAGAAAGGTGTCCTATCAGTTTACTTCTCATTGTCCTGGTTTTGGTGTATTTTTAGAACATTTAACTATCAGTTTGATCATACTCTCTGTGGAATTCTTCAAATTCTTTTAGCCTTTTAATACTCCTGGATATGTTTGACCTGTCACATTTCATGGCTTTCCCGCCCACCTCATTTAGCCAAGCTTTCCATTTTTCAAGTGCCAAACTGTCACCCATGACAGTCCTCTTAATTTTGCCATTGAACCATGAAGGGGTGTTTTTTTTGATCACATTCATTTTTTTTATCTAGGCCTAAAATACATTTTCTTCAAGCAACACCCAGGATAGTTGTAAGTATTTTGCTTTTCAGATTGCTTTTTTTCCCTTTTGGCTGTTCTCTTATTTTTACTTAACCCCCCTGACGCCTCAAAAAAAAAACCAATTTACATAAAATTAAATTTGAAAAGAGCTTACATAAAATTCTATCTTAAATCAAAGACTTGTATGTGTTATTATGGCAGATAAAGCTGTCTGACAGGATGGTTCAAAATCAATTATATTTTAAAAAGTCATGTAAAAGGTGTAGGTGTTTGTTGCTCAGGTGAGAAATCTTTTGAAGTAGATCAGCTATTTCAAAGAAGAGGCATTTCGAGTGAATAAAAGTTGAGAGAACAGGGCCATTGATGGATTTTCCATTTCATATTAAAATGACTGCCTTCACTAACAAAGGGCACTTTTATAGCCTGTGTACATGTGGAGAGCATCACTGATCTTACAGAAAATTTTGGTAAGTGAAGAGATTGTTTCCAATGTACATAAGGAATTATGGAGCATTTGAGGCAGGCAGTACAGCTCTTGCACACTCAGCTACACACCATGATGCCTTAGCTGAGCTGGTGGAACAAGTGTCTGAGATCTTTCTACTGAAAGGATCAACAATACATGTCACACAAATTTATTAATGTTAAAAATTCCATGAATGCAACAAAACTGTTTTGCTCAGAAAGAGAGCATTCATCAACCTGTTAGGAGAACAAAACCATTCAATTCAGCTGCTGAGGCTCTGCTGAGGGTAAACAAGTAACTCCTAACTACCAGCAGAGTAGCCAGGCAGCACCTTTCACTACCTACCTAACTACTCTGCCAGAGGACAAGAGCCCTCATTGGGAGAGTCTCTAGCTTTAATACAATGGCAGGTAATGGGCTCAGAAAGTAGTTTTTTGGGGTTTTTTTCCCCTGAGAAATGCAGGATTTGTGTTTTAGACAGGTCAGAAGTAATGTGTGTTTTCTATGGTTTAAGAAGCAGTCAAACCTTTTTCATTTTCATTTGCATACATCTTGTTGGCAGAGCCCTTTGTTAAACTCTTGGCCTGAAGCAGATTTCTAAAGCAGAGTTAAAATACAAAAGCTTGTAGTAAATTACATTTACAAAGGAAGTGTCAGTGCAATATTAAATTATAATGGCAGGAGTAACTCCAATATATTCTTAATGAGGCTCTTTAAAGTACTTAAACTGACAAAAAGTAGTTGTAAAGAGAAGAACAAAAACATCTTTTTTCTGTTTAATCATAGAAAATTTTCCTTCCATTGACCTTTAAACAAAAATAAACTTAAGTATCCGGATCCTTATTTTTGAAAATTATTTTAACAAACAGACACTTACCTGTTGCAACATGACGTCCCATTCCAAATATGGCATAAACAATGACAGGGAAGAAAGATCCATATAAACCAAAAACTGGATGGACTGAAGACAGAACAGCAAAGGCCAACCCTATAGAAAGTTAAATAGAATTACTTCACCTTATGAAGATAAAACTGTTCTGTTTGCTTTGTTGTTTTCTATTTTTATGAGAAAATGTGTACAATTTTATTAAGAGGAGGAAAAAGCTCACCTTCATTTATTAAAACCTAGATTACAATGAACTGCTGTACAATAAGGATAAGAAAGAACTGTGAAAGGTTTTTCATTTTGTCATCAAAATCCCCATATCCTACCGTGTTTCCAAGTTGTCTCCATCAGTGGTTCCAAACCTCTTTTAATAGCCAGGCCTCACAGGAGGAGGCAGCATTGTTTCACCCCCACCCTCACAAACATGGGTTTGAGACTGCCAGGTCTCCAGGCGGTGGGATGGTTATTTCTTACAAGTACTTCAAAACCTGTAATTTTGGTTTGGATGGAGCCCCTTCAGTCTGCTTTCTTCTAATTTCTTAAGCAAAAAAATATTCCAGAGGTCATCCTCTTTAGGTGCCTGCGGTTTTTAAGCCTTTAGATATTAACATTTCTTTCATCATGTAAAGC
The DNA here is from genome assembly GCA_013398115.1 of Falcunculus frontatus. NCBI lineage: Eukaryota > Metazoa > Chordata > Aves > Passeriformes > Falcunculus > Falcunculus frontatus. Next base: position 4,164,584 of record VZRV01003964.1, on the reverse strand, counting down.
TGTCAGTTCAGAAACAGAAAGTATTTGACTTTTATGTTGAGATGGAGAACAAACTGAATTGGTTAGGGTTTAACTTTATAGACTTGCTAATTACCTTCATCGCTTAGCTATAGAGGACAGCATCCATCCTTTTCTTGGAAAGTCTCGGGATATGACAAGAACTCACCTTTCAACAGAGACATTCCTGCAAAGCAGCAGGTTTGGTTGCTGTTCAACTCAAGATACCTACGATAGCAAATCAGACTGCACTGATTTCTTGCAAGTTATCAGAAGAAGACTCCCCAGACTATGCTTCAGATCTGCAGGCTCTACTGCCATTTCACAGCTCTTACTACTGGAAACTAAGAGCAGGAGAGATTGCCCTGCACAGTTGCTGCATTAATTTTGGTAAATACTTCATCATGTAGTCTGGAAGAAAGGACTGGCCTGTGTAACACACAAGATGCCTTTCTGAAGTCCCCCTTCAACCTGAGTGTTCTCACAAACCTAGGGCAGACGTGTGTGCACTGGGAGAAGGACCGTGTGTGGTCTGTGACAGAGGTGATTCAGATCTATGGAATGGAGTTGCCTTTTGTGTACATTTTAAATCTCCAAAGAAAACTAAATGTGTAGGATTAATTGTTTGCACCAAGCTTTCCTAACTGCTCCAGAAAACATTCTTTACCTGAAATGTTGGTGTTGTGGGGCTTTAATAATATGGAGAGTGCCAAAGAATGTCTTTGTTTATGGGCTTTCAGAGGCAGTTCTGAATATTTTTATTCAAAATTTCCTTCTTAAATTTTCATTTGAGTCTGTAGCAAAGTGCACATGGTGGGGGGAGGCAAGAAAATGCCGAAAGAGCAGAAGTGTCAAGTTCTCAGTGAAGCGGTTCATCTGTTCTTAGAAAAACCTCACAACGCAGATTTTGCTGAGATGAATCCTACGTGGATCATTTTCATCCACATTGTGCTCAGCAAAGTAGCACTATCAATTATGACTTGGAAATGAGATATTTTAAAATGTGTTTAGTTTTAAACTTCTTTTAAACAGAAACAGACTTGGTTGCTCTCCAGCCAATGCATCTAGCGCAATTAGTGCGTCTACTGATAGTCACTTCTGCATTTTTCTCTTAGCACAGCATTGTCATAAACCAGAAAGAACTTTGAAATTTTAGAGTGACATCTATGTTCACATTATCAATAAAGGTAAAAGAAGATTCTGACCCAAGAGCAACACAGAAAGGTGTGCCTGAGGAGAATAAAAACAGCACAGGAGAGAACTGCATGACCCTATCCAGACAAAATTGAGCATGGAGGAGGGAGGGAAATAGAGAATAGGAGAAACAAGGTTTTAAAGCTTGTTTAACACTGGAAAGCTCTTCCATTATAACCATTTTGTGAACAAAACCAAAAGGAAACAAAAAATTTGGAATTAATTCACTAGTCGAATGCTACTCACACAGATATTCCAGCCTTGCAATAAAGCATTATGAAAGGCTAATTTATTTTACTCTCCAAAAAGTAAAGGAATCAGAAAAATCACTATAACTTCAGCCTCATTTTAATTATAACAACATAATTGAAATGAAGTTACCTGTCTATGTGGACAAGCGTAAGGGAAATACACAAGTTTCAGTACTGAATGCTGAGCCAGTTATGTACTTGAGAAGGTTTTTGGGAAGAGCCTGTCAATCCTGGTTATGGTTATAAATCCACATGATCTGCTGCTGGTAAATATCACTTGTTTACAGGCAGATAATCCGAACTTAAACTCGGCCCTTGTTTTTCTCCATTTCATGCATAGACCTTTCACATTCTTTTATATTAAGTTTCTAGAAGCAGTGTATCATTTTTTTTCATGGTGAGGTCATGGCAATCAGGACAGAGCTGAAATTACCAGCCTTTGACTTGAGTCCTGGCTCTGTTTTTTAGGTTTTTACTCCCATTACTGAAGCATGTCACTTACTGAAGTGTGTAAGAACAGAGAGTCATTATAAAATAGAATTAGTAAAGACTTAGTAGAGACTGATTAGGCATAAAATGTTCTAAAGGTTCAAATACTTTTTCAAGATGTAATCAGTCGTATATTTCAGCTTATTTCATTAATTTTCATATTAAACTTCACTGCAATGCATTCCATATGCTCAAGAGCTTTCCTGTCAAAAGACAGGAAACGTTGTTTTATTTTTTCATTCCAAACAGTAATACTTAAAAGAAATAGATCATAAAGTAAGGATCTCACATAATCTTCACTGATAATATGGAGAAGCCCCCATGGCAGTGACATTAAGGTTTTCATATAAGAATACAAATTCCATGAGAAGAAATGCAAACAAATACTGAACAGTAAGTTTAGATACAGTACATTAATATTGTTTGTTTTAACTACCTCCTTATCTTAAGATAACATTGTGGGACACACTTTCACTGAAAACCGTGACCTGTGGCTAGCACCAGGTGCTTAACAATCCTCTGGCACACCATGCTGTAAAGCAAAGCTTGTTCCCCACTGTTGGTCAGTGTCAAATGCAACTAACTACAAAATAACAAGCTTGATGCAAAGAGAAACAAGGCCATCTCCTACCGCAGGAGAAACATCTCCGTTTAAGTTGGTAGTCCCTGCTAATTAGACTAGTGCCAAAAGTACAGCAATAAAAAAATACTTTCCATAGGAAGAGCTATGAATCACCAGAGTATGGTCAACTAGTTAACAATTTTCTGCATCTGGAAATATGCTCATGACACATTCATCTGTTCTGAGGAAAGCTCTACCATGTCCTTTGGAAATACTAGGTACAAACCAGAAATTAAATCAAGAAGCAGGAAAAGTATTAAGCCTATAATTAATTTGAGGAGTATCAACATTAGTAGCATTTAGTATTTACTGCAGAAAGCTATATATTTTAAAAGTTTTTCTGATAGAGTGTATATTCAAATAACTTTCTGTAATTGTAACCTTTTACTCTTAAATGTGAATATACTAAGATGGTCAGACCCAGGTTTATGGAACCCTAAATGACACTAATTAATCTTATCCCACTCAAAAATGCTATCCAAAGTTGTGGTCACTCTCTGATGCTTCATAAAAATATAATTTCTATATTTGTTCACTAAGCTGAACTATGCAGTAAGAAAGGTATTTTCTGAGGATGCCCTAAAATGTAGAATTGACACACATTTAATGAGTGTCCTATCAATGCTTCTTGGAGAACTAACAAATCAGACAATCAATGAGTCATATCCCAGGCTTTAATTTCTAACTCCAGTATAGCCAATTTCTATTGTAGAAAAAAGCAACCCACCACAGAAAAAAAAAAAAAATTATATTTCGTAACAGTTTTCCTACACAAACCTACAGTTCTGGAGGGTTCTTTGACAATGGCTCCATAAAAGCTCTTAACACAAAATGAATCTTTGGAAATAATGTCATTTACCAGCAAAAACTGGGAAGCTCAGTGTCAGTTCTCTTAATGCACATTTACCTCATGCTTGCAAGACCTCTGTTACTTAATGTCCCCATTTGCTGGGGCTACACAAGTGGATTGTACCGTATGTCTGACTTATTTTGTGACAAAGTACCAAGAGCTTAAAATCATTCCTTGGTTCTTCTGTCATTCGAAGCCTGAGGCAAATGAAGAATGTAAAGACAAAATGGAAGGACAGATCCTCAAAAATTAACCATAAATCTTTCAGAGACCACACAATGTTGATTTGGGAACCACCCTCTTTTTTGAAGGGTGCTTCAGTGCATTTCCTTCCCATGCAACTGTCTCCTTCAGCCTGGTGAGAGTTAAGCACCTCAGCTGTGTTAGCCATAGTACTTGAATTCACTGTGTTTCACAGACTCTGAAATGCAGCTCTCCCAATGTACCATCTGATAACCACAACAAAGGTAGGTTTGAGAAAACACTCTTCTATGCCATCACTTTACAGATCTCCAGATACTGACATTGGTATCTTAATGTTCAAAAGGAAAATATGCAAGCATTATGGTACAAGAAACAAGTGGATGGCAGGACCCACTTATGATTTCACTATTCAAGACAGCTTGACCCTTCTGTACATAATAGAGTTTAGATACATACAAAACAGACAAAATATTTCTAGTGTTTCCTTTTCTTTTTACAGAGCTCCTCAAAAAAAGCTATCAGTCTTGGCAGACAATCTGAGATGAAACATTAAGACCTCTTTAGGATGAATTTGACACAATATCTGAACATCTCAGAGACTTTATAAACTGTTTTACAGTGAGTTCTATGAGCTATTATCCACCAGTCAGACATAATACATTAATAATTCAGCCGCCTCCAGAATCAATGAAACATTTTGAAAGTGGATTATAGGTAAATTTCTCTGTATTTCAGTAAGAATAAACAGAAAATGAAGCATAAGAAGTTTCTGGCAAGCAGGTAACTGTGAGGTAATCTCTTGAGAAGCATCAATGCTGTGGAGAAAGAAAAATCTATCATGAGTGATTACAGGCCTTAATCCAGATAAACTGGACTTTCTGAAATCCGTGAAAAGGGCATTCATTTTGGCAAATTGGTGGCCAAGGATCTGAACACTAACAGTTTTCTGATCTGAAAGATTATATGTGGTGTCATTTCTTCCTTCAAGAATCAACATTTCCTGGGTTTCTCAGTCTCTGTCCAAGGTGCTCAGGCACCCCAAGGCACAGGGATCCACGCAGATCGTCTGGTCTTACAAAGATATATGTACACCAGAGTGCACCTGGACTCTGGACTCTCTGAGGCCCCAAAGGAGTCAGAGGTCATCCAGAAGCTGAATTCACATTTCTAGCAGTCTGTTAGACAGGTCTGTATTGGCACATGTGTAACTTGGAAGAATTTTTATAGACACTAGAAATAAAATAATGCATGCACAGCAGCCTAAGTGCCTTTCTCCTCTGCTGGAAAGTTGTAAAGTATGAAACATTGTCCCAGATTTACTCACTAACATGTTAAATTTCATATTCAGCTTACATCATTATTCTTTACATGGGAGAACTATAACAGAGTTCAACTGGACGCTCTCTTCCACAAATCATGGACTACATGGATTCTCCAATGCATTCTGCAGAAGGTTTTTCTAGCTCTGTTTCCAAATGTGCTTATTCTATTTCATCTACGCATGTTATTTGTAAGCCAGATGTATATTTACAAGGCAGCTTTACCCCTTAATAAAATTATTAGCTCCAGTTAGTCAGCTCAGAGTATATTTATGTCTACATTTATGATCAGAGCCTGAAATAAACCCCTGGCAACTATCACCCTTGAGAAGACACAGCTGGGGTTCCTCCATGAAAAGCTAAGGAAAAAAAATTATATAAGTTTTTGGCATCATGCCTTCCAAAACACTGGGCACCCGTTCTGGAATGCAGGAAGGCAGTATAGTTAATTTCTTTTAATGTCAAGGTCTCCAGCCAGTGTTAAGGAATTAGTTGTTCAGCAATAAATCCAGCTCCAGATTAAATTAACTTTAATTAAAACATACAAACCACACCAAGACTCACTGAGTTATTATTGGGCTTGAAGAACAAAAAAAAAAAAAAATAAGTTGGCAGAAATAACAATACTGATTTCGTCAGGTGCCATCTACATATTTAACTTTTAGAGGAAATATGTCTCAAGGGCCCTCCACCCTCCAAAAAAACAGCCCACCAAAATCAGCTTGAGCCAAAGCATTTCTTGTTCATGATAGGTCATAGGAAAGGCAGCAAATGTATATATAAATTCTATATGAAGCATATCCCTGAACTAGCTGCCTACAAAAAAAATATTTTTTTTAGAGTACAAACACTGACATCACTGCACTCTGATAAATTTGAAAGTCCAAATCTTACACCATCATGCTTCCAATGGGCAGCTTTTGAATACAAGCAATAGAGCACACAGACAAATGTTTATTTCAAAAGAAAGAGAATAATGCTTATGAATCCACAAACTTAGCAAGAAAAGATTGAATCAGAAATACAGTGGCAGTATTTTAGTTTTGAAACTCCCACACATTTGTCTTAACTTTTTAACAGATACATACAAGTTCAAAACTTCAATTTTTTTTTTTGTTCAGCAGCAGCAGATGTTGAAAGGGAGCATAAACTTATGAAGACCCTCCCTTGTGGTCTGCTCTCCCTTATGACAGCCAAACGTGTGATTTAGCACATCTATGAATGGAGTTATGTGATAAGGAGATCCACCTTCTTACCCCAATATTTAAATGCAATATTTTTAGAACTACTTCCCGTTTTAAATCTAAACATATTCATGTTACTTTATTTTAATTTCTCCATGTGCTGCAACTGTTTTTTAATTTAAAAGCCTTTCCTGATAAGGAAAAAACCTTCCAGGTTTCAATTAACCTGTCTGAGCCATTTAAGTTTTCTCCCAAATATAATCTCTGTTTTTCTGCTCCTTCTTCTAGCCTTTTCTTCTACTGAGATCGTCTTCCATGAACAGAGGCAACCAAAACAACACACTATATTTATGATAATGGATCAACAGACAGCACTACCAGTGGTCATCAGCTTCTTTGCACCTCCTAACTCACGCAGCAGCCCGTTTTTTTTTTTTCAAATAGGGTAATTGTTTTCCAACACATCATTAAGACCACCTCTAACTGAGAGCAGCAGCAGATTTGTCTTTAGACTCCATACATAAATCTGAAGCAAAACCCACCAGCTGTCCTAGAGTCTCACTTCAGAATTGCATAGCTGAATCAATCACTCTGGTAGCCTTTATTACTCTACATGCATATATTTTTTCATTATCCTTGTTATTATTATTACTAAAGAGAAATACAACTATGGCTTGCATCTGGTCCAGTCCCTCATCTGCAATCCAGACTTGTAACAAGGGTACAACACTATACTCACTATCAATCATAGAATATAATTCCAAATTTGACAGAATCATCTAGGGTATGACTTAACCAGATCCACAGTGACACTCACCTAGTTTTTCAGAATCCTGAGATGGCAATTACCAATCTCAGCCTTCAATGTGAGTGTGTTTAATTTTCTCTGTTTGATATCAGTTATATATCCACGTGCGTGACAATTTCCCACATGGCAAAGTCATCATCCTTCAGGAAGGTGAAGTTTCAAAGTTCTAATTTTGCACTGAGGCTTCCATTCAGACCAAATACTTCAGTAGAAAGTACCATGTCTTTGTTTTCTACACATCTTTTTGAAGGCTGGAAAAATATTTGTAGGTTTGGGGTTTTTTGGAAGGGTCTAACTCAGTTGCAATGTTGGACATTCATATCATTAACAAACTACTGAAACCTGAATTCTTTGCTCCATAAACTCTCAATGTAGTATTGCATAAGTCATATCTCTGTTTCAAGCAAAAGCATTTTTGTGTGTCCAATTTCCCCACCCATATATTTTTCTATTATTGGATAGTGTAAGGAGCTCTGAATTGTTATAATGAAAAGTGCAGGGTATAAGTATTATCATCACCCAGAAAATTACCAAAAAATTGAATTTAAGTCATATGTTTGTGTAAACAGGAGTCTCTCTGGTCATTAATGGCTTGAAAATGAGGCTTATAATTATCAAAACCTCAAGAGAGATCTTGGAAGAAGTTTGGGGAGAAGGGTTGATGTTTTCTGAAGTTAGGTACCTACATTAGGAATTTACACCCAGAAAGAGTAAGGCAACTTCAGGTGTTATGCAGAGTACTTAATTTTCACAGCATGTCATGACCAAAATTTTTCAGGCACATTTGTGTCCCCTACCTGTATAGAGAACGTAAATAAGTTACATACACTAAAATGTATATTCAAACAGACAAACTAGGGGAATAATTCCTCTGGCAATGAACTCAGCTGCATGACAGAGGGTCTGTTTTATAAACTTTTTCAGGAAAAGTTTGCTTTACTTGGCTTAACTTGGCTTTACTTCTGTTACATTCAGGGAAGCTTAATGATGGGTCATGGTACTTGGTTTCTACATGCCAGCCTTTGTCGGCAGTGTGCAGTTCTGGCCAGGAAAGAAACAAACAACAAAACAAACAAACAAGCAAAAACAAACCACAAAGCCCACATTCTAAATAGCAAAATACTGAGGTATGACTGCCAACCAATATACACCGCAAAATTTAAATCCTGAGGCACAAAGCTATTTGTTTTAAAAGACAAGACTGAATGAAGAAGGATAACAAAGTGAATTAATGATGTATGGATCAAGAGCTTGGTAATGAATAAATAATGTCAGGAAAGATCACCTATGAAAGGTCTTGAAAGTAAAGATGAATAATTTGCTTGGTGCAATAAAAGTTACCACTGTGAAAATACGCTAAGCATTGGCATTCTGAAGAGATATGATGGGACTATAGCACATGTTCAGAAGGCTAAAGAAAAAACATGATGACAGTTTTATGAGATTTAGCTACATGGAAAGACTGCATCAAAATGCACCTTAACTTTATCATGTAAGGAAACCAAGAAAAATTCAGACCCAGGTTGAACAAAGTATTCTTCTTATATGAGTATAGGGTGACCACGTCACATGAAAAATCCACAAATAATTCAGTTATTATTGTGACGGGTCAATGGATGAATTACAGAAAAGACACCAGTAAGACCTGCCTTCAGCCATGTTAAACATGAACTGTTTATTATCCACAATGCCATGGATATAATGGTTAAGACACCTAAACTTTGATGTCTGCCTCATCAGTGTCTACATCTAAGCCAATCCCGTTACACTCAGAGGAAATCTTATTAATGTAATTAATCAACCTTAACAAAGCAGATGGTTAGATTTAGTCAGATGAATCACGCCTATGGTGGGTTGATTCTAGCCAGCAGTTAAGTACCCAGCCAGCCACTCACTCACTCACTCACTCACTCCTCCTCAAAGGATGGGGGAGAGAATCAGAAAAGCAAAAGTGAGAAAGCTTGTCAGTCAAGATAGACAATTTAATAAGTGAATGAAAGAAAAGAAAAAAAGTTCTGTAAATGCAGTCGTTCACCACCTCTCACACGCATAGAATCACAGCATAAGCTGAGTTGGAAGGGATCTATAAAGATCATCAAATCCAACCCCTGGCCCTGCACAGGACACCCCAAGAATCACACCATGTGCCTGAGAGCATTGTCCAAACTCTTCTTGAACTCTGTCAGGCTGGTGCTGTGACTACTGCCCTGAGGAGCCTGTTCCAGCACCCAGCCACTCTTTGGGTGAAGATCCTTTCCCTGATATCCAACCTAAACCCCTCCTGATTCAGTTTCCTCAAATCCTGTCACTGGTCACCAGAGAGAAGAGATCAGTACCTGCCTCTCCACCTCCCCTCATGAGGATATTAAGGTCTCTCCTCTCTCCTCAGTCTCCTCTTCTCCAAGCTGAACAAACCAAGGGACCTCAGCTGCTCCTCATTTAGCTTCCCCTCAAGGCCCTTCATCACCCTTGTCACCCTCCTTTGGAGGCTCTCAAACAGCTTAATGTTCATTAACTCTTATCAACTAAATCTTCATTGACGAGTGAAGAACACAAAAGTAGCTTGCAGACAACTACTTACCTGCACTGCAGACCCTTTGTTTTATTAGCACAATTTCAATTTGGAAAGAAAAAAAAGATTTTACACTTATGAGACATCTATTTGGATCTAGCAATTGAATTTGTTTGCAAGAAGGAGGGACACAGAATTAAATGGAAAGAAGACTCTTCATAGAATGACTGTTAATGGGGTATTAAAAAGCTTTAAAGGGAAAAGGAAGAGAGCAATGAATGCTAATCCAACAAGAAAATTAGGGATTTATTATGTTAATTTAGAGACATCTTGCTCTGGTCTATCAATAACAGATTTTTGAGAAATTCTTGAGACAAATTATGCAGTGATTACCAAAACATAAAAGCTCAAATTTCTTAACTTCTTATTACAGCATATAGCCAACTTCAAGACTGGATCATGGTGTTCATTTTAGATTGAAAGATTATTTTTTCAACCTTAGGTATCAAAGTAAGAATAAGGATTCTATGTCAGCATTATTAAATTATAGTTGGAACTAATATTAAAAGCTGGAACTGATGAAGCCTGATTTCCTTTACTGGTTTTGACTTGTGGCTGACTGACTTCGCAGTCTGAGACTGCAAGTCCAGCTGAACCATTCCACCAACTGGTGTATTTGAAAGGGCTTTGTTTTGTTAGAACTTGGTCTTGTTCCTATGTGAGAATTTCATAATTTTTTTAGAAACGTCTTTGGCATTTCTTTCTCCATATTCTGTGGAAGTAGATAAAGGACTCTAAAACTAGAGGAAACAGAGACAATAAAAGTATTGTCTCAATAGGTAAACAGGACATATGAGTTCAGCAGAGAATTTTGGGGCTCCTGAATTAATATTTCTTTGTCATTTTAGCAGACAACGAAGCAACTATAGGAACACTTGAAGAATGACTGCTTGGTTTCAGCAATGACTTTCATCACAAATGCCAAGCAGCACATCACGATAATCCCATGCCTTTACTTCCCATCTCACTGCACCCCTTGGCCTCTCCCCCAGCCCAGTTTTGTTGCTTTCATTACGACACAGGACAGTGACTTTCATCTTTTCTTCCTTACTATACAAAGCAAAACCAGCAATTTAATCCAAAATTTAGATTAGAAGGTGGAACACAAACGCATTACACCCGATCAGAGCAGTTGCCAGCCTGAATAGTCTGAATGTGACCAATGCCAGATGAGTAAGAAATCCCACAGAAGGAAATTGTGAAAAACACAGCTTATTTGGAAGGCCTTTCTTAATTATTCTCAAGCTACTGGACTGCTCTCTACCCTGGAGTTTGCAGCTTTCATCACTCAGAAAACTGTTACATACAAATACAACTGTACATTTTTCCAAATACTTCCATAACTCAAGTTGATTTCCTAATACTTGAATTTGGTTAAACCTGTTGCTGAGATTGACACTGTACTCAACAAGTCAATTTTCTCTGGTTGCCTTTTTCTCTTGCTATTATTAGAATTTCTGCCTTTCATTTCACTACAAAATTTCTTGGTTTATCTTGTGGGTGGAAGGAAACAGTCACAATAGGACCTCTCAAAATCTGGGATTTTTTGTCTTTGTGCAATATAACAAATGGAACATTTTTTCATGCATACGTCTTTCTGTGGAAATATTAGGATACTTCTGGTAACTGGAATGCTTGCAGCACTAGGGAGAGAGCTAATATCTTGCATTCAAATTAAAGCACCACAAACATGATGAAATGCTTTTGTCTCTAACTCTCTTCCTATTTCATCCCCTAAAATCATTCTGAAATCTTGAGAAGCAGCAAGCAGAGAAAGAAAAAACAGATCAGCAGGAGGGAAGGGTTTCAATCTTTCAGTCTTTCAATCTTTTTAAACAGCATAAAATAAGGATAGTTCTATTTCTAGAGTACTTAAAAAAAATCTAGAAAACACAAACCTGTATTTTCTGTCTTCACTGGATCTTCTTAAATTTATCTGTTACATTAAACAACTTCTTGGTACAAGACTAAAACATGAAAATCCTGGCTGAAACTACCAAAACTGCAGAAATGTTGTTTAATATAGCATTTTTTATGAATTTCAACATACTGTTATTAGCAGCATTTTAATTACGATTGTTGTATACACACATACCAGTGAAATTAGATACTTTGCAGAGTTATGGTATTAAGGTTCTTAAAGTTAAATCATGCCATGCAGATGTTCCTAATTACTTTAAAAGCATAAATACTTATACAAATCATTTGTTTCCAGCTCCAGCATAACTCAGTTAAAGGAGTGTTTATAATTTAGCATGGATGATAGTTAAGCATACCTAATATGGAAGACTGTTAAGAAACTATACGTCATTCACACGAAGGAAGGAGTTAAAGTCCATCTGAGATAAGAAGTTGTGATTTGTCTGAGATAAACATAATGTCATAAGAAGGTGACACTATCAAAGACGTACCAAAAACTGACAAAAGCATTTATTTCCTAGTAGCAATCACTTTACTAAGCAAGATGACTGGAACTTAAGGTTTCTGCAGGTCATTGTGCAACGTTTGGAGAGTTTTTCCTGTTCCTTTCTTTTTTTTTTCTTTTTTTTTTAAGCTGTAAAATGGAGTCTAGCTCCACCCCTACTTTGTATTGCTTCTTGAAAGGAGGTGTGGTAGGTAATGTAATACAGCATTAAATCAGCACACAAGCTGTGGATGCCGCAGATCCTCTCTCTGGAGAATGTCTCTGGCAGGAACACTCTTTATGCACAGAAACTTGTGAATTTTTCCTGCTGTGTTTTGGAATTTTACAGGTAATAGTAACATGCACGTGTTTCTTCCAGAATAGCATATCTTATACTGCAATTATCATTTAGCTATATTTTGTTTTCCTTATGAAATAGAGAAAAACGTAGTCATTTAACTGATGAAACATTGTATATAACCATAGCCTGTATGAATAGAGTTACTGCTCTCTCACCTTCCATACTAAACGTTTGAAAAATTGTCAGAGGTATGGGATAAATAGTAAAGTTCTACAGAAATTAACTGCAATAACACATTTCCATCCACATTTGCACATGCAGTCTATACATGAGTTAAGACCAGATATTTTTCCTTAAATTTTTATTTAGATCCAATCAACATTAGGTATGACCAGAAAAACTTAAAATATTAATCTGAAATGAGTTAACTGTACCTTGAGTCACCTGTTGGATGGCTAACATCATCCCAGACACTGTATCAGGAACCAAATTTTCCTTCCAGTTGTAGACAGGCACCCACTTCAAGATAGGCAGCCTTCTCAGACACCAGGCTTTGATATCTTCCAAGCGAACAGCCTGGATCTTCCTCCAGACTGTGCTTCTTTTCCTTTTTGCCCCTGTCATCATTCCTACCCCACAAAAGCAGTGCCTCTGTCAGAAGAGTGCACAGTTGAGGAATCACCCTGATCTGTGTCAGTCTCCAGTTTTCTTCTGAGATTTTTCAGTTCCAAAACTACAGAGAAGAAAAAAAAATGAACAGAAGCACTTAAGATTTCTGCAGCTGTTCTGTAACTATACTCAATGAAAACACTTATTAAGCACTTCAATTATATAAACAGCTATATTAAATTCAAGAACCGTCTACAACAAAGATCACATTTTCTGCTGTTTGCAAAAATTTGGTCTAGTCTCACGTTAGTTTGTGATTCTTTCCAGTAACTTCCCGCTTTATATCCCTGTAATGCTTGTGCTTTTGGCCTCATTCCAGTGGCAAAATGAGGTATTACTGGGTGTGTGTGTGATATAGGCTGGGCTATGCTAATCTGAGCAAGAAGTGCCCAGCAGAGCAGGCATCTCCCTGCCAAGCCCGGGAGAGCAGCCTTGTCTCTCCTGGGGGGAGCTGTTCTGGCCACAGGCAGAAGTCATTAAGACCTCAGTAAAGCTCGTGCTAGAAGACTTGCCTTACTCCACCAACATTTTGTCTTCTAAATGACAGTAAAAAGCTTATTTATGTAGTAAACGCAGAACATCAGGTAGCAATAAGTCCTACTGGAAACATATACAGACTGTCTCTGTAGACTGAAACCTCAAACTTAAGAGTAACAAGCTCCAAGCGCAGTGAGGGACTGCAAAGTATCGGCTTCATGTGGAAAGTGCCAAAAAGTCTTGTGACAATCATTCTTCTTCAAAGCCAGTCCTTTCTGCTCTTGGCTGTCCACTCAGCAAAGGCTCTCTCAGCACAGACAGTTCACCAAGTAGCATTTGTTCTTGTACTAACATCATGCACCTTGTGTACGATACAAAGTGCTCAGACACAAAGTGATAAGGGCATGGAAGAGCTTTAAATGTTCAGGCGTTTAAATGCCTTGACTGATATGGAGCAAGCACACAGTAAGCTTTCCTCTAAGTTTTCTGTATCTCTGGATGGCAAAGAAATTTAAGTTGAAATGCAGGATCCATCATATGGGTGAAGCATCTTCCCAATCACTGTTCTGCAGTAAGCAATAAAAATAAATTTATTTTTAAATATTTCCATTTTAAAAATATAAATTAATTTACATTTTATTGTTTAGATTAAGGCAGATAAAACTGAAGCATTTTCCATAAAAAAAAACTTTAGAAAAATGAGATTGCTTCCAAATGCAGCAGGTAGACTGGCACAAGGACAAATGCATCAGTTCATTCTACTGAGTGACATTCAGTTGACGTCCACAACTGTGTCCCATAGCACTGTAAAGGTAAAAAGAAAAAAGAAAAAGGAAAGAATTTCTTAGCTTGAGACAGACCCTCACTTTTAAGTATTCCTGGCATACTTATTGTTTGCTCTGCTCACCCATTAACAACATACACTTTTTAAAGACAGATAATCTTACTTCTGTTCATCAGAATAAACCTCTAAGCATCATTTTTTTTCTTTTTGTGGTTTGTGTTTTTGGTTTTCTCTGTTTTTTTAACTTGAAAGTGCAGTTCAAGGACTTCGTAATTGAGGTGTTTATGTCTGCCAAGTGTTTCACAACACAGATCTTTTCCTGCTATCAGTAGTCAGAAGTGGACAGGAATCCTTACAGCTACAGTGAGAGATACTCAGCAGTCGGGTGCTGCTTAGTTTTGATGAAATGTTCAGTACCTCTAACTATAACAGTATTTACCATGAAATAAAAATTAAAATACATTTCTACACCTAAATATGCATGTGCAAAAACATACCCAAATACACGTACTTGTGTACAAGAGCCTATACTCTTTTTTTCTTAATCATGTTTTGCTAGAAGCTCTGAATATTCTGAAACAGGTAAAAAAACCCCACTTTAGGAAACCAAAGAACCATCACTAAACACACAAGAACATATTCTCCATTACTCAAACTTCTTGCACCAAAATGCTGAAGGTGTTTGAAAAAGTCTGTAATTGAGATTTTCCCACCTCCTAATTGCAGAGTCAGTAAAACTGGACAGTTTTCATCAATCCCAGATTAGTATCTGAACTCCTAGGACTAGCATTTGTCCCACACCGACAACAAGGGATGGTATCTCTCTGTGGGTGTGGGCATGCATGAGTGCAACCATCTTACAGCTGATGTGGAATTTGTGTGGAAACTTTGTTTTACTCCAACAATTATTTTTATAAGTAAAAAACTGCATTATCCATAAATCTGAAGTTGATAACGCCATCACTATTGAAAAACATTCTTCATTGTAACTCTGAAATTAAAAAAGTACTCTTAGTTAGCAATGACACAAAGCAACGTTTCATTTACAAACCCCCAAAGAAATCAATGTTTTTAAGGGAAAACTGATGCATAGTTATGTGTAAGAACAAGCCTATTACTCACTACACAATATTACAACCTTTGAATCTAAAAGAAACATAAAAATCTGTCCACTTTCCTAGAACACATCAGTATCTGAATGGAAACACACTGTATCACACACATATGATGTTGAAACTTTTTCCCATCAGCTGGTTTTTGTTAGTTGTAAGTCTTTAATCTATACACTCCCAGACTACGCAGGTTTTTCATAGGCTGAATTGTATCACGATGTACCTGAGCTATCAGAACTACAAGAGCCTCTCCTGCTCTGAAACAAGTGCATAAAGCTTCATTTTCTGGAACACCAAAGGATGAGCATGAGGAAAATTTGGTTATACATTTACGTCAGTGTATTCACACACTGTTGTAATATTTGATGTTTCACAATTAGCTTTTTTGATAATCTTATGTAAATAAGACTTATTTACAAGTGATTACATAATTGTTTGTTTGTTTGTTCTGGAAATGCATAAAAATATAATTCCAGTAGAATATTTATGTACAATGCTAAAAAGATAATTACCATAAGTCAAAAATTAGAATACAGGTAGTATAGAGAAGGAAATATTTATTGCATGATAGATCAGATAAGATGGGCTTTAAAAACCTGATTTACAATAGGTTCCAAAAATAAATGGGGTAACCTCTGTGGGGGCAGTCTGTATTTTCATCAGCTCCTCTAACATTTGCATATATGGGAAGTTTACATACATGGTGGATAGGTGGAGAAAGGAGTTTTGATTCTCTAGCTCCGGCCCCAAGGGATTAAAATAAAAAAAAAAATCTAACAGCTTACTCCAACTTAGACCTCGAAAGGAAAAATTTCTGGCAAACTGACAGAGAAGCCCGAAACCCCACTCCATATCGAAGCAGATTTTGTAGGAAATCTGGATTCTTGCATGGGAACTGCTTTTAGACTTCACATAAACTGGCAGAAAAGTTCAAAAACTATACTTCTGTTTACATATGCTCATAGAACTTAAATGAAATTATTCATACCTAAGACAGGCATAGATGGAAATAATGGAACATACTGTGGAGTCTCCCTCACTGGAGATATTCAAGAATCATCTGGACACAATCCTGTGCCATGTGCTCTGGGATGACCCTGTTTGAGCAGGGAGGCTGGACCAGAGGACCCACTGTGCTCCCTTCCAACCTTAAACACTGTGATTCTGTAGTGTGACTTGCCCTTAGTAAGTTTTCTCAGGAAGACAGATCACTTAACTAAACACCTGAAAATATCCAGTATTAAAGCAGTGTGAAATAACTAAACCTGTATTCCTGCTGATGTGCATCATTTGCTCTCCAAGAACATCCAGGGCATCCGACTCATTTCCTCAAGTTCTCCCTTCCACGATCACTGGGTAAAGGGAAGTATGTACTATCATTAACCCAAAGCTACACACACTTTTCTGGCTGGCCGCTGGCAAAAACATATGTATGATTTAGATCTTAATGTATAATGAATATATAATGATTGAGCTTTCCTCACCTTTTTATTCTGTGCAAAAAACTAATTCCTGTTCATCCTTGTCCTCTATTCTGACCAACAATTTTTATGAAAGCAGTTTTGGTACTGCTCTGTACTGTTTCTGTCAAATAATTTAAGTATGGCTAAAGGATTAAGGTGATGCTAAATAAAAGACTTAGGAAAATATGACAGGCAAAAATCTTGGTCACATAAAGCATGTGTCTTTAGGAACTATAGCTAAAATTCCTAGGCAAATCCTATGAAAAATTTTAACTATTTTGACAAAGCACAATTGGATAGGAATGAAAGTCAAATTTTAAAAACAGGGCGATAGGAACTAATTTAGAGCGACCAAATTGTGCAGTTCATACATTGCAGAACACAGCATATGGGAATATTATACAAGATACTGGAATTATAACAGAGTGCTGACAAATGCAACAACAAAAAACAGTGATAAAAATCCCCACGGTTCAAAATAGCATTCCTGAATTTTGAGAATTTGTGAAAAAGTAGGTTATCAGCCACATATTTTACATAAACCTGGGTTAAACCACAACACTAGGCAGAGAAGAAGCATATGTGTAAGTAGGCAAATCGTTTATTACTGATGTTTAAATAACTTCCCCCTCTGAAATTCTGCTGCATCAAAGCCAGACAAAATTCACAAACTCCAAGGCTTGCCAATTTATCTCCCATGGTTGGATGCAATGCATTTTCAGTAATAATTAACTTTAAAAGTACTCCTGATTTCAGTCACCAAATAATTGAATGTGGACCTAAACTGACAAAGATATGATTCTCACCCTTCATGAAACAGACAAAGCTGTATCTCCATCCCTTCATCATATAGAATATTTAGGAGACTATGGGGACTGTAACATCGAGGCAACCAGAAGCCAGATATGGCTCAAAAGGCTTGGGCTGGACTTAAACCTCATCTCTGTAAACGGGCTTTTCAGCACTTTTAAGGATGCTGCGCTACGCAAAACTTGGTGAAGCTACACTGACATCGAGTGGCTTTGATTGGTATTTTCCTTTGGTTATTGCAGGACACAAGAGCACTGCTCCAATCTGATGCTGTGTCGTAACATGATGGGTTATGAACTGGATATTAAGTATACAGTTTATTAACACAGTTAGCTGAAAATCAGATATCTGTAGTATCAAAAAAAGGTTTACTCTCTACATTCCAAACGTGTTTACTGGTCAGAAATTTAAGACAGGAGATCAACTGATAGATTAGCAAGGTACTGAACCATGGGAGCTCGTAATGCTCAGGCACAGTCTGCTCTGAGCCCATCCAATAAATGACAAAGGGAGTGTAGAACAGGCAAAAAAATAATGTAATAATGCAACCATCCTCTTTAACTCTGTTCCTGATGAGATCCTTACAGCTATCTCCTAATCAATTGCCATACAGGTGCTAATGAAATTTTTACAAAATAAACTATTAGCAAGTTATACTAGATAATTTTAGCATATTTAAATGAGAATAAGAAATGCAGTAGTGTCTAATTCTTACGGAAAATATCTGTAAAGAAAGTGTAATTCTTCATTTACTTTTAAGGTTGTTTCTAGCAGCTGTTTGAAGGTTACCTTCAAATTAGCAAAAGAGACCTTACTTCTTTTTCCTTTTTAAACTGGATTAAGTGTCACAGAATAGACTAGAAACAGATTTAAGAACTCTTACATTTGAGAACACATCTTGATAGCCAAAATACATAAATCTATGTACACATACACTGCCATTTAACAGAAATATTTTGTGGTAACCCCTTACCCTTGACACAGATTTGTCTGTGCAAGAGAGATGCTGTTTAAGGTTTCAACATCAAAAACACATGTTGAAAAAATATTTAAATCATAGGCTTCATATTATTTCACTTGCCCAAATGTTACAACAGAGAGAGTAAACCAGATTTTCTGATTATTAAGTGTGCAAACAAGCCTATAAGCCACACAAATAAAGGAAAACTTTTCAACTTAGGAAACCAAAAAATTCAAACTTAAGTGACCCCTTCCCTTGCATGTCTTTACTGACTGGTCGGTGCTCAGCAGCCTGTGGAATGGAGTCATCGCACCCCAGAAGCAGATCTTCACTGGTTTCACTTCTAGCCTTGACCTCCAGAGAATGAAATTCAAAGTCTCTGCTCACTACAG
Organism: Falcunculus frontatus; assembly: GCA_013398115.1. Lineage (NCBI taxonomy): Eukaryota > Metazoa > Chordata > Aves > Passeriformes > Falcunculus > Falcunculus frontatus. The sequence goes on along the minus strand of VZRV01003964.1, from coordinate 4,145,721 downwards.
GTATCCTTTCATTTCAGATCAGTGGGTACTGAGCATTTAAGCACATCTTGAAGAAGATCCATCCTAATGTCTGAGACGACCCCTGTAAGCAGTGGTGCTGAGACCTGGCCCACGAGAGGCTGTGGGACACTGAGGCGTGGAGGCAGCTGGGACGGCCAAACCTGAGATCCTGTTGAAGAATACAGTCAGTGCAGGCAGCTCGGGGTGCAGCTGCAGTGCCAGCTGAGCTCTGGGTGGCAAGAGGCCATGAACTGCAAAGGGCAGTGGCACCAGCCAGGGGACCTGACGCTGAGACACAGCAGGAGCCAATGAACCAACAGGAGGACCCCAGACTATTGCACGCCTAAGGCAAGGCTCTAATAGTCCCAGGTAGTCCTTTATTCATGCTCCACTTCTCAGCACAAGCTATTATTCTGTTGTTGCAACATGATTAAATTATTTTAAGGATCCAGAGGTCTAAGACTCTGATATGGGAAATCTGGGGTTGAGCCAGTAAGAAAATCTGGTCTGAGTCTGTAGGGAGTCATGCAGGGCACCCTTCAGGTCGCTGGGGCCTCCCTCTGTGAAGGGATCTCGGTCCCAGCTCAGGTGGTGGGACTGTGCCTGCTTGAGCAGCTCCTGGATGGTCAGACAGGAAAGTTTCCTGAACACCTCCCATGATAGGGCTCTATTTTCCCTGGAACTCAGGTGCAACAGTCTTGTAAGTTAGAAAAACAGTAGATAGGTCTAAAATGTAAATATGTTCAAGAAGTGCAACCCATCAAGTTACCATGTACTTGAGTGAACACAATGTCACCAACCATGGAACATTTAGGTGCTGATTTATTATGGTTTATCTCATGAGAGAACGATTTGGGAACTAGTATAATGAAACAAGCATTCCTGAAGGACTTGATCTCCAGATATCCTTAGAAGCATAGAATAATTTAAGAGGGGAGGGGCACCTGAAGGTCATCTCTTCCAAACACTTCCTCAAAGAATGGATAACTTCAAAGCCAGATCAAGTTGCTCAGGAGGGACAAACTATTCTTGTGCTTAACCCCGTCACTGCATTATTCTCTATTGAGGGTTACGTCATCTTATGGCAGTGGAATGAATACAAAATCACAGATTATCCAAAAATACATAACCTCTCTTTAATAGTAAGTTTTTTGTTCTGACACTTTAGAGAGGATATCACTATCTGAATAATCAGCAATACCTTGCCTCCAGACCCTTTGGCAGATGAAATCCCTTCTTTTGCATCCTGTGATAAGATACCTTATAACACTCTTTTCTCCCAGTGCAAAAACCTCTAAGTGCCTCATTTCTACTCTCTCACAACAAACTGTGGTGCTGTGAAGTATTTTAGAGAGACACATCAGTCAGTGAAAGCGTTAATCAGAAAAACCTGCAATTTTAGAGTGTCCATATACTTCACTCATTAATTTAATTTCATCCAGCTGAAACAGATACTTAATTACCTCACTGAGGAAACTAAGTTAACAGTGTATTTATAAAGCAGCATATTAATCCAGATCTGTAGGCTGTCATAATATAAATCACAGTGGTAATAGATTTTACAACACACGACAAATAGTACAGCCATTCAAATAGGAAAGCCTATGAAGTGTAATAATTAAAATTTAGTATTTAGGTAGCTAATATCTTCCTGCCCTCTGAGACAGCAAACTGACAGAATTCCAGGATCACAGCTGAGCAAATTCCATGCGGCCTGTGGGAAAGCTAAAACAGTTCTTGAAAATAGATAATCTAAAAGCATTAACATATCCACACAGTCCTTTCTTTCCTCATCATAACTTAAAATATCTGAAAACGTATTTTATGAGACCACTAGCTTGTAGTCTGCACACTTAACAGAAACTTTCACATGAAGAATGCACAGTGGATACTGAATAAAAAAAGGGCTTCAAACTTGAGACCAAAAAGACTTTAATGACTTTTCTCCCCAAAGTTTTTGTTTGCCAAAACTGACTTAATAATCACCAGCAAGTATACAGGAAATCCATTGCTGCCAAATCAAAGAGTAGACAAAAAGATCTGTACTAATCATAATCTGAATTGTAACATCAACCTTTACTAGTTCCAGAAATAGGCATGAAAGATATATAGAGACATCAGTATTTTAATTTTCTAAACCACTTCACTACTACAAGATAATAACCTCGGAAATGTCACACAACAAATAGCTGCACTGAACAACCTTGCTTACTTCAAACTCAAACAAAATTCTCATCCTTGCCTGGGTCTTAGTGACAAGACACACACAAAATACTTAAGTTTGAAAGAATGTATTTTAAATTTCCCCATACATGCATCCATAGGTTATAAAAATATAATAATTCCAAATTCCAAATGTATAGAAACTTTTCAAACTAAATCTCCCAGTATACTTGCCAAGTGCCCTGAAATCAGGAACGTTGCTACTCCTCCAGCAATTTCTTCCAAAGTGTAGGAACAAAAACAACCCAACTGGTACACTGGTGCTGGGTAACTGAGAACACCATGACTCACATGCCAGGTGCTTAAGAATCCATTAAAATGTACTAAAAAAAAAAAAGAGATTGCTCATTCATATATGCCATCTCGATGAGTCCATATATTTTATTCAAAATGCCCACTATGCAGATCCATATTCCCCAAATCCCAAACCATAGTCCATTTTAATTTGCATAAAATTATGGAATAATTGCGAAAAAAACCCCAACCAAATGCTGCTACTAGTCAATTTCATGCAACTGTGTACTATTTTATACAATTGGTTATATAAAAATGTAATTCCATGTATGATCATGCTTGCATGTCCTGGACTCTATGATTTGGACAATTTGTCCCAATTGTTACTGATCTATGTTTACAGCAAAAAAAATCTCTTCTAGGTGACCTTGAAGAATGCATTCTGTCTTTATAGTGCTGCCCCGTGTGCTAATTAAGATATACTCTTTTTCTCTTCTGCTGTGATCACTAATGTCCTCATCGATGAAGAAAAGTCCATAGCTTTGTGCTTTCTTAATTATCAGATGTTACTTAGATTAGACAATTTAACCATAGATAATAGTAAATTAGGTAGTCTCAGTAAACATCTCAAGGTTTTGAACATGATCTCTTTCCTGGGTCTCTAAGGCAATTACCTGCCTACATAACGTAGTCTGTCTTGTTTTTCCAAGCAATATGAACATGGCACCAACTAGAGGGAGGAGGAGAGCTGATAAAGATGGGTGGCTTACACCATTGTGTGCTGTCTGAGGGAGCAGGAATGCTCATCAGGGCAAGAGAAATGCACCACTGCTACTGAACAACTGTTGCAGAACTTTACATTTTCCCAAATAATCAATATTTGTCCTAGATAGCTCCTAACCTTATGAAGTTACCTCTCTTCCTTGTCATGGAGAAGGAGTAGAGACAACTGGGTTAATTTCCTGCCTATTTTCTCTCCTACATACTTCAAACCCTGTATTTCTAAGATGTATTTCCAAAACAGAAACCCAGCAATTGATGCGACTTTTTAAAATACTTTTTGGAAAGTAATCAGGAAGACAGTGCTCTTCATTACACATACATTCAAAATTTTACATAGAAACTATAAAAATCTTTTTCATTGTCTCAGCCTCATTCTGTCTAATCCCATAAACAATGGGAACACAAAACCTACATGTTACTAAATTATGAAGGAATAAAATCTAAGAGATTAAATTCTCATAGCTGTTTTGGAAAGATTTCTCCTGACCCCAGTGATTGCTTAATTGACTGTGGAGTGCTTTGTTAAGTAAAAATGCACTTGAGCATCTGGCTGGATAGTTTGCTGAGTCAGGTGCTTAGCAGTTGCTTTTGTTAAGTTCCCAATCTTTGCAAATGACAAAATCTTTCTTTTTTCTTTCCCCCTCATATTTCCTTTTCCATTGCTACTTCTAAAATTTAGATTTCTTAGTTCTTGTGTTGCCTTTGTCTTTTCTTACACTGGTTTACAAATAATTTCCTCCTCTTATGCAAGATTTCTTTGTTCTGACTCCCATATTCCATACAGGCATTTCCCTTCCACCCTGTTAAAACCTGTTCCCATGTGCTCAAATGCACTGATGCAGTTATTCACTGGGGGTTTCTTAATCACAGATCAGTTTCACACTTTCCCAGTTTAGAATTACTTCCCTCAAATGAATCACTCATTCAGAAATGTGCAATATTTGTAAGTTAGACATTGGGCAGAACAGTGTGTAAAATATATAGCACATATTTGTCGTTTCAAACTATAATTACTTTGAGTTAATTTTGCCACAGCTGAAATTATAAGAGGATTTCATTGGAGAGAGGGCAAACTTCCCCCAAGACACAGCAATCTAACAAAAACCAACTTGCTTCGAAACACAATTTCTACAGAAAACTTAGTTACCAGAATGAGAGGGAGAAACTTTGATTAACTCGGATTTTTCAGACCTTTGCAGACTTCAAAGAAATCTGCAAAGGCAGATTTGCATGCTTACTTATGCATTTTGGATGAGAAACAAGACTAATTTCACCTGCCTGTACTGACACTAATTTGTCACATACAACTATAATTTTGGTCTCCATGGACAGAGGAGCTCTGTGCAAGATCCTCTCTTCCATTTCAGATACTCTCTGTCCATCCATAAATGGAAGAAGCAAATGTTACTCAGCAGTTCATGAGAAGATAAAGTAGTGAAATGTCTCATGACCATCTTTTACACAAACTGGAAAGAACTACAAAGGAGTAATGAGAACCTACACTGGAGCCTAAAGGTTTGGGCAGCTGTTAGAGACAGCACCCACTTCGCTGCACCAGGACTCCATTTTCCAACTCTGACCTTCTGCTGACTCAAGTTATCTTAGATCCCAGTGGCTGTAAAGCGAGGCCCCTGTCTGCCATCAAAGACCTATTCTATCTGCCTGTATAATTAATATCTACCACTTCGATGTTGTCTTATTCATTTGTACATGTATTTGTAAATTATGTTATTTTAAAAGTCAACAACTTAAACCAATGCCCATATAATATCAAACAGGAAACACCGTGAAAGTTCCTGCTGTAATGAATCTGCTTTTGAAAAAGAAAACAGAACAAATATTTCAGTGTGAATTAGAATGTGTACATTTAACCATAAAACGTGGACAGAACAATTTTTGTACATAAATTACAGACAATTTTTAATGTTCCACAGAATTATCTCTGTGCATTTATTTTCCCAAGGTTTCTAAATGTTTAACCTGTATGCATGGATGTCTTCCTACACAGACAAGACATTGTGCCTGTGCCCATGTGAATATTTGCTCTGTAACAGCACTCTATAAACTTCAGTAATATGCTTTTCTCCTTGATGTAGATGGATTTTGATTTATCCCACACCCAATGGAAAAGCATTATATACATTATGTAAATTAATTGAATGTAAAAAATAAAACATTCACAGGATCTCTTTACGTATTTTAAATAATCAGCTTTTATACCATGTTTAATGTTATATCATAGACTAGACAGCTATGAAAATAGTCTGATCTTCTTGTATTTGTGAGTATTATCTGATTGAATATAAAATGTTGATTTCTAAAGACCTTTAAACGGAAAGCACAAATAAAATCCCCTGACTAGCTCTGGTTTTGTTGGTTTTGACACCTCCATATAATTGGGCACCTACCATAGTCTACTTAATGTCCTCTAAATGGGATGGGGATATGAATTTAGTATGTCATTTTTATTCTACCCAGAAACAAAAATAGAATTAAGTGTTCTTTAAACCCCCTCTTACGGAAATGTTTAGATTCGGGAAGGTGACAGAATATTTAGAGCATTGCCAAGATACCCCTCACAGTTTGCACAGCAGTATAAAAGAAGTTCATCTCTCAGCCAGTTTCATTGTTCAAAGCAAAAAGATCAAGCCCAAAATCCCCATAGGCTGCATCACAGAGCCAAAAGTCTCTAGAAATGTTTGTATTCCAGCAATCCTTTATTCTAAACACAAAAAAAGTAACCACATATGAAAAAAATCCTCACCTGTTTATGGAACTTTGACTTACTTATCCTTAAAGTTATCTACTATAGAAGAAGTAGACATACTAGAATTATTTCAGAAGTAAATTTGGATCAGTTAAAGAAGCTTACTAGGCACATCCTTAAATTCAAGCACATTGAGATTCCCACTCAAATTACTTACTAATTACCTACTTAGGAATATGTTTCCTGAATCAGTTTCGTATTTGTAAAAATATGATTGTTTCAAAATGATGAGAAATAACAAAACCCTGTAATTTCAGGGGAGACAGAAATGACATGAATGATCAGATTCTTAGCATAAAAGAAAGTAACAATAATCTTGATTCCAAATGAAATAACCCACAGGAAAAAAACATGGGCTGAACATAAATGTAGCATTTCTAAAGATAAAGTAATTCATTCTTTCTCACTCTTTTCCATGAGGTCTAAGAGATTCTTTAAGTTTAAAGTCATTCCAGAAAAAAACCAACATAAAACCCTCCAAACATTTCAAACCTAGTATTTTATCTTCATTTTTAAGAATGTGTTTGTTTCTAAATCAAGACATCCATACATCACATTTCAAAAGCCAATTTCAATACCAAGGAACAGTAGGACTTAGAGCAAAAATGCTGCAACATGTTAGAAGTAACACTAAGCACATCCAAACATTTTCTGCAACTTTAAAATTTGAACTCAAAGTCTCTAAATGAAAAAATGTTAATCACAATATCAAATTAAAACACATGAAAGAAGCCAGTCAAAAAGCAATCATATATCAATTGTTTCTGGTTTATCCAATAAAACCCTGAATAATGTTTAAGCAATGTCATCTGCTTGATCTATCTGTTGCTGGAGTTTAAACAGCCAAAACCACTACCATTACAGAGTTACAAGGAATAATTATGTATATGAATAGATTACTGCTTTGGAATTCATTTTCTCTCCATCTGGTGTACATTTTATTTTGACCACAAATGAGGTACTATCCTAGGAAACTAATTAACAATTATTGTAAACAATACCAAAGAGAGCAATCTGATTGATCTAGTGAGTGCATTCCCTGCTTGCTCTATGGCACAGCAACAGCATCTGATCCATGATTACATGATTACACTGGGTAGGAGCATAGTCTCTACACTAGCAGGTGCACATTTCAGCTTACTTTAATTTTCTTCTGAAAATAAGAGGTGCTGCACATTTTTTCTGAAGGAACGCCAGCGTAACACCGATGTTTCAAAAGTACTACCCGCAAATCTATACCCCAAGTACTGATGAATCCTTTTTCTTTCAGATGTTCTGTACAGTGTTGGTTCTTTCTAAATGGTTTCGAAGGCACAACGGCTTCCAACGGCACAATTTGCACTCAGATTTTGTCTTCAAGACTAAGATTTAAATGTAGAGATCTTTAGGACAGGACCATTGTTATATGTCATGTCATACGCAATCATAAGCAAGAAGTGGACAGTAATGTTGCTGAAGAAAGTACACATTTTCCAAAATCAAAAAACCATCTTAGATTATTTTTAATTTAGGAAGAAGAAATTAATTTATTATTTATTTATTATTTATACTGCAGTATAAATAATATTCTAACTAGGATTGGGCTTCATGGAAAACATCCACACTGAAAAGTAACTGAGGGCCAGAAAATGAACTTGTGCATCCGACCCTTCGGTGTCCATACTGCTTCATTTTTTGCTTACTCCCTGCATCTTCTGGGCTGCAAACTGAGCAAAGTTTGGAGGAGGTTTCACTTCAAAAACCAGAGCCAAAAGTCAGTATGGATGAGGTTGCATCAGTTCTGCCTTTTTCTGCACACTCAGTCCTTCAGTACTATCCAAGAAGTTTTTCCATCCCCACAAACCCCTAAAAATCCTCATGCTGCACTCTTTAACACTTATACATACCTTCACTTCCATTCTGTACAAACATTGCCTTCCTGAGCTGGACAAACTGCCCTCAGTTTGCTTCAGAATCTCTGAAATGAGAGGAGCACATGAAGGATAGAAGTTGTTTCTTTGAGCCATGCACACCGAGCAGGGTCCAGCAGAGAGCCTGGCAGTGGGCTGCAGCAGCCTTCTCCCTGCTTTCCCTGGCAAGGTCCCACCGTGTGATGCATCCAGCAGAGCAGTAATGTCTCGCTTCAAAACTCAAGACACTCTTAATATTGCTCTCTAGTCAACATTCAGTTTAACATCTTCAGAAACCAAATGTGATTTCTATCCATAGCTAACATACTGTTGTGGTTTAGGAATGGTACTCCCCAGTTCAGTGCCCCCACCCGGACTCTCCCAAACCAGACACTGCTTGATTGCTCACCCTTCCCTCTTTTCCTTCCTCCTTTCTACTCCAGGGATGGAGTTGGGAATTGGAGGCACAAAAGGTGAAAATCATGGGTTAAGATAACAACAACTTACTGGAAATAGCAATGAGATACGTAAACAAACAGTAACAGCAACTATATTAATAACAAAAGGCGTAAGAAAAAGAAATGGTTCACAGAGAAAACCATGAGAAATGCCATCTAACTCTTCCCCACCACACCATGCTTTTCCCCACTGGAAAAGAATGTCCTTCCTCTTGGAAACAAGAGAGAATCCCTTTCCCCCCACCCCTGGCAATGACATAAGTTGGTATTGAGTAACGTTACGGTCTTGGCCATTCACCTTCCCACTGCTCTGGGCCAAAACCAGGACACATGCCAAGAGATTTCAATTTCCTGAGTAGGGGGTTATGCTAGATGATCTCAGGAGATCCCTTCCAACCATGACAATTCCACTATTCTCAAGCTCCGTGAAATGGATGACTTGCCAGTAAGAACAAGGTAAGCACTATACAGATGCTGTAAACAGATCCTCAAGCTTCTCACTCTTTTTTCACAATGTCAACTGTGTCTACAGAAATGGGAACATAAGCAACATCCATCTGGTAAACTGTTTAAGTTGTTGTGAAATCCAGATGTTACTATTGGCTGGGAGTAGTTCCACATTCAAATGGCTCTTAAGAGATTTGTTTTTCCCAGGTGTCGACCATCCTCAATCTTCCTTTCCATTTCCTACACTGGGATCCAAAATACATTTGTATTTGATGTCTTTAAAATGCTCTATAAAACTATAAATTATAAACCAGAATAAAGCATTTAGTTAAGCAGCTGTATAAGAATCCAATCAAATATTCAGTCCTTCAATGAATAGTACTGTAAATCCTCCTATCTAAGATCATCCAGAACCAGAAAAATAACAGCTTTAAAATCCAAATACTTTGGCCACTTTCAAATTCATTTACTTCCATAGATATTTATGCTCATGCTGAACAGGTTCAGGATTTCCTGTTTCTCAGTACTGAGCATCCAAATGCTTCCTAGAGATTTGCAATTCCATCTCAATTTTTCATCCCACATCTTTGTGTAATGCAATCCTCTTTCCTGTTGTACAATTCATCATACGGCACACAAAACATTTAACCTCTATGACCTTATCTACCACAGCAAATCGGTGGCCTGTATAACAAGCACAAAGATGCACCTGTGCTCCACTGACAGCATACAAATTTCATTCACAACACCTCATAAAAATTCGGCTTGCATAGGAGCATATCCTTTACAACTCAGTTGTAAACAAAAGCTAGGAGTAACCAGAAACAGCTTATTAAATCAGGACTTTGCTTTGAAGACATTAGTGTTTTCCTGTGTTCACTGGCATACAGAACCTAAGTGCTGCTGGCCTTAAGCGACTGCATAGCCGTGACTAAAGAGCCAACCATGTTCTGTTTGAAATCTTGGACTAAGATATTGCTTCAAGATGTTACAAAATGACAAACAACAATGACAAAAGACTTAAAAACATACGGATTTTCTTTTTCACTAAATTTTAGGTTTGAACTACTACTTGGGGATTTTTTTACTTTTTTTTTTTTTAGTGAAATTGCTCATCTGATTTTCATTATGGAGTACTTTAAAAAGTATATGAACCTTACAAGCCCTTCTTTCACAATAATGTTACAAAAACTGCCCTGAGGGCCAAATTGAAAAGAAGGATATTGTTAGACAATGAAACATATAATTATCTCCTTTTATGCTGAAGTGCTTGAAAATATTCCAATGAATATAAATTCTGTATGTTTTATCTAAAGAATAATAATCTTAAATAGAAAAGGTAGATAAATACACAATTTTATTTTCTCTCATTACAAAGATTCCCAGTTCCTGTCATCACCAGGCTGACTTCTCTCAGATTAGAAAAGACTGCAAGAAGCACACCTAAACGAAAGTGTTCTCTCCCGAGTAGTGCAGACAGAATTGTATTCAGACACACCACCCAAACAGCAACGTTCTCTTGTTTGTTGCTTTGCATCCCTGATTTATCAGTAGAATGTCAAGGCTGGAGATATTTCTTAGCCTAAAATCTGCACATTCTAATACAGTTCTCCAGATGAACTAAAACCATGTTTATTCACTGTTATGAAATACCTGAAATATCTTTTTTGTTTTAACACATCCACAGCAGGACCAATTATGGTTAAAAGAAAGGAATTTCATGTTGTCTTTTAGTATTTAAATAATTTATAACAGCATATATTAAGCCGTGAAAAACCTACTTGCCACTCTGTCTAGCTTAATTATCCTTAGCTGCTTTTCACTGACTTCATTCTGTCTAGCTGGGTGAGGTAATTTCAGCTTGCATGGTATAAATCATTGGCAAAATTAACAATATATATTAAGATGATGTATGTTTTATTGCTGCTCAGCTAAACATGTCAGTTAAAGTAATTATGAATGTGAAGCTTCATTTATTTTTCCATAATGGGACCCTTTAAGTCACCCACATTTGGAATGAGGCATATCCACCTCAGTCTCTTTCAAGAGCAGTTTTTAACTGCATTACATCATTTCGTATGGGGTTGAAAGTTCATTATCCAACACACAAATCTTTTACTCCCAAAACTCTATAACTTTAAGAGGATCTTGGGAAAAATAAAGGCTATCAGAGCTTCAGAAAGTAAATAAAAATGCAAACGTGTCTTGAGGACTGAGGGAGATGGCCAAAGAATTTAGGACATTCCATTTCCAAGTCACTCTTTTCATTACATACTCTATGAGTTATAACAGAGAGTTTCTGCTGCAAACTATTTGATATTAACTCCCTGGCCTGAGACCAGATTCTCATGGATGATGTCCAGATTTTGAAAAAAAACATGGTATGGGTGGAACTCTTACTGGCAGCCACAGCAAGAATTGCACATGCAAAGAAATCATTACCTACTCTGAGATGGAGAAATCTTTTCAAAAGCAGTGAAAGGCCTATGAAATGAGCAATTTCTGTGTAATAACTTGTGTAGTTTATGTCCAGCTAGCAAAGTATTTGATGCTACATAACAAAGTGTGTCAGAAACACCCCATGCTCATTGGGACTGGTGTTCCATGATGTAGAAAGACTCAGGGAGAATTATAAAAGTTCAAGGCATCTGCTGAGAGAGGTAGCTAATGCTGTGTGACAAAGTCCATTAGTAATGTCCAGTCTAGTCTTTTAACACCTTCATTAAAGAGGTGCAAGAAATAGAAACTGCTCTAATGAGATGTGCAGCTGCTGCTAAACTGGAGGGAGGTGTGATCATGAAAAGATCCCTGGAAATGGAAAACTATAAACAAAAATGACAAACTGAAATTCAAGCAGAAAATGAAGGGTGAGTTGCTCCCCATCTGCCCAAGCATGGTAAGCAGATTTCTTTGCCAGGAACGTGCTCACAACCGCCAGGGTACACAGCTGAGAGCTCCGGGAGTCTCAAGCAACAACTGATGTCCAATTCTTCAGTAACTCACACAGTCCCCAGCAGAAGGAGATTACAGTCCCTGCAACTCTTCAGCTATTTTCCAATAAAATGATTTATCTGAAAAGCACTGAACATAATAGCTCATATGAGAAAGGCAGAGTTGACAATAAGGATGGAATGAAGGACTTGTCTGAAGGAATAAGCATCAGGTGAGTTAATTCTACTGAATACAACACACCAGTATTGTAAATAGGCTGAATAAGCAGAAATACCTTTAAAGCTGTTCAAGTCTGTCAGCTGGCTCTATCAATCAAAGTGATCAGAAAACCCCAAGCAAACAGCTCCCTACTATGACCTAGGAGACTGAGCCTGAAGAAGCTGGAAAAGTCAGCTCAGACTGGGGAATTCTTCAGATAAAAAATTTCTGAGAAGAGTGGTCTCTTTGATTGGCATGGACACGCAAACAAGGGACCTGCAGCCTGAAGCAAACACACAGAACATGTGTTTCTCTTCTGACTGTGTCTACAGTTCTCAGTTGCCTTCCCTCCCCTTTTTCCACACACAAGACAATGCTCATAAAGCAAAAGACAGAATAATTTGCTCTATCTGAAAGTAGTGCTGCTTTGAGCCGAATGTCAGTCTGGAGGACCACCAGAGATCCCTTTAAAACTAAAATGTTCTATGAAAATCATGCTACATGTTTACTCACTTGTTTTACACTGCATTTAGAAAAGTGTGATTAAATTTTGATATTTTGTAAACAAGATGTTGGAAGGTACTTGCTCAGTACCTTTAATGTGTTTAAAATGTGTTATTGAGGCCACTGATAACCTTCTCAAGAATTTTCTTCTCAGCTTCGAGACCCATATTGCCACCTCACATCCACCACCTTCCTTTTTGATTTATGCTATTATAAAAACAGGTTACTATATTTAGGAGATAAAAAGTTATTCAATACATATCTTTAATCTTGGTGTACAGTTCTTCAAATACTTGGTTAAACTACCCTTGAAGCCATTAATTGAATGAACAGAATGTCATGTGCATTGTGTGCCAGTAATACTTGGTTAAACTATCCCTGAAGTCATTAACTGAATGAACAGAATGTCATGTGCATCATGTGCCAGGGATAAATTCAGCCCTGATGTCAGAAATTTGCTTAACTATTGCATTACTTTAGAAAATAAACTGAAGAAAATGCTAAATATGTAGAATATAGGTTTTACATGACTATATATTTTTGTATGTCCATGTGTACGAGAGCAACATGCAGAATCTTAGTTTCAAAATTTAAAATACAATTTGAGTTACTCAGTATCGTTACGTCTATTCCTTCAATACTTCAAAAGGAAATGTTTGTGAGATGTACTATATGCAAAATTAGAAGTGAAGTTACTTTTATAATTTTTAAGGCTCTTCAATTAAGATTTACTGAGAGTTTATTCTTAACAGTATATAATTAACATGTACAGTGCTTTAATAAATAAAAAATAAGCTTTACACCTTTACCAGTTCATTCTCTTCTTGGCCTGTTTACTTAGATTCTATTATAATAGCCAGTAGTTCTCATCTATTTTTACAGCTCACAGTGCAGGATTGGACTTTTCTCCCCCGTATTAAAATGCATATTTGATTTCAGTCCTTGAAATGATCATAGAATCATAGAATGGTTTGGGTTGGAAGGGGCCTTAAAGATCACTTCATTCCAACCCCCCTGCCAGGGGCAGGAACACCTTGCACCAGACCAGGTTGCTCAGAGCTCCATCCAGCCTGGCCTTGAACACTGCCAGGGATGGGGCTAAGTAAAATTAGTTTTTCATGTCCTCTGACTGCAAACTGTGCCATACCAATGCAGTTGAAATTTATAAAGACTATTTCAATACTCATGTGACATTTTTAATGAGTTTTGGAAAGGCCATTCTGTGAAGGTATTAATTCTTTAGTTTGTGCATCAGACAAACTTTGATGGTACATGCATCATTGTGATGTGTACCACAAATTGTGAGAAGTGAGACTACCAGAAATCCTCTACTGAGACCTGCTTTCATATGTTGTACAAACAACCTGTCTTGTGTGCTCTTCTTCAAATGCATAAAGAAGTCTTGCAGAGAAAAGATACAACATTTCAGACACAGGATTTACTGAGATTTCATAATCAAATATATTTACTAAGCAAAAGTTTTCAAACTTAGTCTGCTTTGCCTTATTTTTAGATTAAGGCTCTGGAGTTGGCCAGGGAACTCAAACTGTGCAAAACACCCACACTATTAGTAAACTTAATAATACTAATAGTAAACTTAATAAAATTAAGGACCCCTCTGATCTTGACCCATAAGCTATGAACAGACCCATCACCTGTCCCACAGATGAGCACTACACTAAGCCTCTGCTCCTCACCTGCCCACTGCCCTTTCTAAAGAGTCTGTATCCACACAAGCTATTTCACATTTCTTTTTATTTCCAGTGATGTCTGTGGCAAAAGTAGTTGACAGAAGGCTCTCAGCCAGGCACAAGTAGTACAGAGTGATTATATGGATGATTATGACAGCATCGAAAATGTTTCATGAAAAATAACAGAATTCCCAAATGGTCTAACAAGAAAAAGACCCTTATCGTAGTTTTTGTAATGTATCCTTCCACAAGAGGGAGAATATAACTTAAGATACGGAAAGCTAAGGCTCTTTTGGAAGTGACAGAATGTACTCAGGTTTTGCAGATTCTATCAGAGGTGTGACATCCAGATTCTCTTTTTAAATCAAAATTTTTACTTGATTGTCACAACTAAAATATACAATCTAAAATATAAAGGTTTGGAAGATCAGCAGAATAATTTTTCTTAGCAGTGTCTTCATTGTTTTTTACTGAAGAGCAGCTTTTCAATTTGGATTTAAAGCATTCTTCCATTACATTCTCCAGCTCCCTGTCCCCTGTAGTTTTTCTCAAAGATCTCCAAGTTGACTCTAAGTGTTCAGTTGTTTGCAAAAGATGTGATGAAATGTTCAGAAGCAGATGGATAACACACGCAAGCAGCAGATCAAGCAAACAGCAAGCACTACAATGGAATCAGCAACATTAAGCACAGTATGTCTAACAATGATGAATACCCCAGAGATTAAAATAAAGTTTTTTAAAACCATTGATGCAATCTGCAGTTCTGCCAACCAGTGAAGAAGCTGCAGTGTAGGCTGCCAGTGAACCTACAGAACACTCTCTCTGCCAGGGATCTCACCAAACCCTGAATGTTGGAGGCTGCTGGTTAATATGGAGCAACTGCTGAAAAGCCCTGAAGTGTAAAAGGGCACTCACAGCTCACTGCCTGGGGCTCCAGTCACTTCCCCCCAGCCAGGGCACAATGTGCAGCCTACCCAGCCACCAGTACCCGGAATATTCCTCAACACTGAATAATTTTGTGCATTTCATGTGGGCCTCCCCACAAATACTTTCCCTATTCTGTTTCTGGCTTTTTTGTGCTCCAACATTCTGCAAACAGCTAAAAGAAAAATAGTTTTTCATTAGATGTGCTATCTTTTGTCCCTCACTCTTTCCCCACTCAAGGGAGCCTTATTAGGATTTAATGACAAGCTATTGCATATTTGTACTATTGAGGTTTTATTAATATTTTGATTTTAGAGGATACATATGTATATATATATATGTAGAATTATTAGTTTAAAATCTCCACATCCTTAGCTTTCTCAAAAGAATGTTCAAATACCTTCCAGAATGCAATTGTTAAAGTGCATCTTCACTTACGTAATAATTTCAAGTAAGAGATCTTGCTCAAGTGTTTTCATAACACTATCCTTCAAAAGAAAAAAAAAAAAAGGCAATAAAAAATAAACCAGCATTACTCACAGCTGAAAGGCTTTTATTTCTGGACAAACACAACACCATCAGATTCTTAACATGTCTAACTTCTTCATATATCATGACAAAATATTTGCAGAACTGACGAAGTTCAGGGAGCCTTTGCAGAAAATACAGCTCCTAGGAATACTTTTAAGCAGATTAAAATCTGTTTACTGTATAAGTTTATGCACTTCAATTTTTCTAACTTGTAAAGAGTATAAAGCTTTTCAGTTAACATCTTATTTAATCTTCAACACAGAGACTACATCAGTGTATTCTGAATTTTACTAAGTATTTTTGTGTGTGTGAATAATTCTTTTTATGATATAACTGTTTCTAACACACAGAGGCAATTACGAAGGATTTTAGTTGTATTCAAAAGTACACCTATCATATGGCCCTAGTGATCAATCATAACCCACCTGTCACTTTTATTAGTTGCTCAAAACAAAGGAATTGTTGGGTTAGCATTCTCAGTGGAGTCAAGGAAAGTACAGAAAATGCCTTCGGTATTTCAGACACTGTTTTTAAGTCTGCTTTACTTCTTACAGATTAAGTAATAAACAGGCTGCTTGTCATTCATAAGTACATCCCAGGAGATCCGCTGGGAGACAGAGGAGGACAGGCTGTGTTTGAAGGACTAAAAATAGAAAGTTGTACTTGAAACAATTCCATGGCCTGTGGGAGATGACAGCCTGAAGTACCCAGATGATGCAGATGGGACATTCTGATGTCCACTCTCACCAAAGCTTTCAGGCCATCTCCAGGACATCCATCACTGGCTCCTTCGCAGGAAGGCTGCTGCAGCCCAGAAGATGCCACGGACCCAGCACACTTCTGGAGGGTCTGAGCAGGACTCCCCTGAACACACCTCCATTTGTGTGCACTGTGACCACCCGTATTGCCCACAAAAGGGACGCTGCCTGTCTTCACTTTGTCACTGTCACATCACTGAATTCATAAGCAGCAAGGCAACCAGCGCTGCTGAAGAAGGAACTGGGTAAAATCCATAGCCCAAACTGCCAGAGGGAATGCCCCTCCCGACCCCGTCCAACTCTAATGCCACCCGTGCATTTAGCTCCAGTGTTCTCACTGTTGAAATTCATAACAGTGTTACACTCAAGTATCCAGTCACACTGCTGCCAGAATATCTTATTCCTTGAGTCACAGTAGAAGCAGAGGGGATGTGTTCTGCATACACCGAAAATGTTTTTTTTTTTTCCTGGAGCCTATCTCAACCCCTTTTGAATTGCCTGTTAAAAAGGGGAGAACAGACCACGGAGAGGAGGCAAAAAGTGCTCCTATTGACAATTTTGCCTCAAAGCAAGTGGTTGTGAAACAAATTCCCTCTTCACTGTGTTTTACAGAACCACTGAATCATTAGAGCTGGAAGGCACTTCTGGAGATCGTCCAGTCCAACTGTCCCACCAAGGCAGGGTCACCCAGAGCAGGTGGGTTTTGAATGTCCCCAGAGAGGGAGACTCCAGGACCTCTCTGGGCAGCCTGTTCAGTGCTGTTCCACCCTCAACACAAAACAGTTCTGGTTTTAGCTTTGGTGCAATATTTTTATACACACAAATACAAGAAGTTATGAGAATTGTACAAATGCGCACAAGGGACATCACTGCTTCATTGCATTTTATATAGTTTCTTTCTTTTAAAAAATCCTTGAACTATTTTAATTTAAATAATATTGAAATTAAATTTAAATAATAAATTATTAAATGAATTAATTTATTATTTAAATCAATTATGACAGGTCTGCACTCTCTCTGGCTGCCACCCACCTCCCACCCCCTTTCTAGGGCTGCCTGCGGCCCACACAACTGAACAGGAGAGCAGAGACCAGTGCAGAGTAAGTGAAGGGGACAAGGACAAGCACTAAGTGCCACATGTAACCACTGTTTTCAACAACAAATACGTTCTTCCCTTCCAGAATATTGTACACAATTTATTGCAGACCACTAGACAGTTTCCCTCCTGTTCATGTGAGCATTCCTACTGGCAACTAATCTCAATTAATCTTGCAAAAGAATACCCAACAGTCCCTAAAAGAAATAGCTGAGGAAACTGAATTACAGATAAAAGCAAGGAAAGCTACTGAAATACATACAAACTCAAAGTAAACAGTGTTATTCTGCAGAGAAAAATATAATCTGACAAAGAAGTTAAAAGCTTAATCGTGAGAAGACCCCCTCTCAGTTTCACTTCATCATTTTTATGCATGGCAAAGTTCAACAGTATTTTCAAATATAGCTTTTCAGAAGAGCTCAAGTTTCACTGCTAAAATGCTGAGGATAAATTTTGTTCAGAAACAACTTGATTTCATATAGATTAGCTTTGTCTGCCTGAATACAGTCAGTTGTTTGAGAATTCATATTACAGTAGGATCCTAAAACTTAAATGGATAAGCTTATTCATATTAGGAAATCAGGGAACTATTTGAGTACAAAATAAAACTGACCACAACAAGATTTGCCACAAATAAACCAATTTATTACTTTTTGGCAAGTCCCATACAGAATGAGCAAGGATCTTTCACTCACTATATTAAATTAACTTTATACAAACTGTAAACATCTTCAACATGACAAACTGTTGGCATTCCCCAATTCCAGCATCTTTTCTCTCTGTTAATCAAACAAAACTGAAACCCCAATAAACCAAAGAATGGCATATCTATAAAATGCAGCATGTGCATTTTATATCACATCAATTCTAAGCAATGCAGAGAAGAGTACTAATTATTATTTTTAGTGAAATTCGTGATGGTATTATGAATAGAAACATTTTCTTCCATGCTGTGGTATCCTATTTTTTGTTTGAAATTAAAACCATCATTTTATACAATCAAGGTAGTAAACCAAATTTTACATTAAGCCAGCTGGTTTGGTATATAAACCAACTATTTGTTATACTATAACAGATAATTAAGAATGTAAAAACTCCTGATCTGGTTAATACTTTGTTTTCCTGGCAGGCACCAGCCTAAAGAACTGCTTGTCCAAAAATCCCTGCTGTAATTATCTGATTTTTTTTTTTCACCTCCTCTCTCTCAAAGTGCTTTAAATCAGACATAATCTGACCCATAAAGTGATCACTTATCTCCCTCTTAAGTAAGAGCAGATTTTTCTAAGTTCCAGGAATGCCAATCTGCAGGCTAGCTTTACTGAAGGACTACAAGATACCTACTGTTAGGTCATAATCCTCAAACCAGGGCAAAGGTGTTTAATCTTTTCATGAACCGCTTTTCTCCAAACCAACTCAGCAGCAGTAAAATACAGACAATTATTTTACTGACTAAGGCTTAAAAAAAAAAATTAAAAATCACTTCTCTTGTTAAAAAACATTTGCATTATAACTTTGGTTTCAGTATGCTGCTAATTTTTAAGTCACATTTACAGACAACAATCTACATTCCTAATGTAAAAAGTCAAGCCATATTAAAAGTTTTCAAGTCTCTGTGCATCATAAGAAGCAATTAAAATAAACTTAATTCTTTTCCAGATCACCTTTAGTTACTGACAAAACCCAAGGTAGTTATTTCTACAGCTGTGTGCAACCAGCTGTTTTCAGCATTATAAAACACTTTAGATGACAAAGTGCTTAGATCAGATCCATAAATTATGAGTTCAGATGAGTTTCACTACCTGAAGTGAGGACATTGAGGAGCCCTGTAAGATTTCTGATTCACCAAAATGCACAGCTGAAAGACTGTGGAGAATGAACAGTGCCATCAGCTTGCACTGACATTATAATGTACAGTCATAAATAACAATCCTCCTCCTGCACAACAATTGAATTCCTACTGTCAACTGCAAAAAAACCCCTACATCAAACCTTGGTAAAAATCTTACATGAAAGTCTTTAAAAAGATGGTACAATCCCTCCAGCCAAGCAAGATATTCTGCTGCTGGATTTGCCTCCTGATCTTCTCTGCCCAAATAAAGAAGGGGATCAATACTACACTGTTAAAACTAGATCCTGATAGGACTACAGAAACACTGTAGAGGATATTCCATCAACCAAAATACAATCAGTTATTTCAAATGCCTGAACTCTTCCATTATCGTGAAAATCTGACAGAAATAATGGAACAGGAGCCTTCAGGTAACCTTAATTCTTCAGCAGAAATGCAGATTAACCAAATTTTTACTACTTGGTATTTTCCCTGCAGCATGAGAGGAAGTTTTGCTGAAAAAAACCTGATCTACACAGTCACCATTTTACAGAAGATCTTCTAAACATAATTAATACCAACAAGTTCAAAATATTGTTGTGTGGTTTTGGTTCGGTTTGGTTTTAAATCAAGAACTATTTCTGATTTATAGTCAAACCTTGCCAGGTCTTTTATTATTTTTTAATCTATAATCCATTCCATTTACTTTCTGGTCCTACTGGGAATTTCTTGGAGCCCAACACATCACAATGCACCTGTTATCCATGTGAAGGTACAACTTCCGTATGCTAGCTGCTGTTTTCTGTAGCAGTGTCTGTTAGAACTTTTACAGAATTGTAATGTTCTCCTAATCCATAGGCATGCCTCATATACCTAAAAAGAAGTTACAGAAATAGTGTTGAGTTTAACAAAAAGTATACATCATGCCAAACAGTAACAGCTCTGGAAGACAATTTAAATAAAGCCAAGTTTTAGCAACAAAAATATATAATAGATCATTAAATAGAAGAGTATTAATAAAGATAATTTTTAATTCTAGTGACTTTCAGGCACAGTTTGACATATACTCTGAAGAGGAAAAAAGTTCCCTCCATATTGTATCAATGTCATTATTACTTTGTAATTATTTAACAGGTAAAATGACCTTGCAGCATTCCATAAATCAGTGACTGATACACATCAGACATTGCCTAATTACAATTTCTCCAAAGTAAGTGTGTCAATCACAAACAATTTCTGACCTGCACAACCATTATTCAAGCATTGTTTCAATATCAGACACGTAACAGAAAATAACAGAACAGGTGACAATCAAAGCTGAGCCCTCTGTTACACAAATAGGTGCACTACATTTAAGTGATAAACTGACATACTTACACAAGTGTTATTGGTTTGCCTGAATATTCTTCACCAACAATAATGGGAGGAGAATCCATTTGCACTACTTCAATAGGTGTTTGTAAAATGTGTGACAAAGCCCTTAGCTTTAAGGCAAAAATAATTTAGTAATAGGATTAAATACAATGTAGGCAGGAGACAGGAAGACTAGGCATTTAATTTTAGCAGACAGTTCAAGCATAACATTAGAAATCTTTTCAGAAAATAAACTTTATTAAAATAAGCAAAATTGTTTTAACTTTTAAAACTTTAATTGAAAATAGATTGCCTTAAACTAATCATTGTTTAGAGGATACAACATTGGGCTACTTTCACTAATTTGCTAACTGTTCTTTCACAAAAAAATAAAAGACAACCTAAAATAAATATGTATTTTTTGAAGCTCAAGTTCTCATTTACATGATAAAAATCTAACAGTACTCTGCTGTAGGCATCTTTGCTACTAAGTCTTCCCCCACTCAGTGTCAGTCTTTCTAACTATATTTATACCAAATGAATTCACTAACTTACATGTTGTCAAATAAATCAGAACAGTGGTGCACCACCAGAAAAGCTACTTTGGGAAAACAACTTATAACCACAGGAAAAAGTTCTTAATAAGCTACTTATGACTATTTTCCCTTATGCCTTCAGGTGTTGTTTCTAAAGAAGCCCTTTTTTTTAAAGTATATTCACCCACTTCAGAATTTCACAAATAAAAATTATCAATAAAATACTTACTTCCAGCTGACCACCCCATGCAGCTGTATTTGCTATATCATCACAGTATTTCTCAAATTCCTCTGCAGGGAAAGAAAAGACAACTTTTAGTACTTGTCTTGTTTGAGAACAAGCAGTTGAGGAGAAACACTGACTGCAATGAAGAACTAGAGCCAGAAAAGTACAAACACATTATAAAGGAAAATATGTATATGCACTGAAGAAAAGGAGAGAAAAACAGATGTCAAAAAAACCCCAAACTCATTCTGTTTTAAAAAGAAAATTTCAGACTGAGAGGGATAAACAAAGAGTATAAAAAGAAGTACAGTTTATACTTTAAATTTTTTATTCGGAGAACAACAGGTAACAACAAACATGAAATTGCATACAGTTTTCTTTAAGTTTCAGAAGATGTTTAGAAACATCAGTAATGAATGTGACAGTATTATATCTAGTTCTTACATTAGCTAGGTGTCAGGTATGTTTTAAAAATCTTGCAACTGGATGTAGTTAAACAGTTGGCTGGGTTTTCTTTAAATTTCCTAGTTAGCTGCCTTGTTTTTAGCCTCCTAAAGTATTTATTACCAATAGTTTCTTTGTAAGTAGCTAAATAAAATCTTTTCAGATCACGTTCTACAGAAACCAAGTTCAAAATTTATAAATTACAAACGCTCAAGCTTTTGAACCTTACAAACAGATTTTGAGAAAGAAGAATCCAGATTTTCTGATTGCTGCTCAGAATGACTTTTCATACATTTCCCTTATAACAGAAAAGCACAGTTCCCTGTTGCTGTGCAGAATTTTATTCAGTATTCTCCTGGGACACATTTATCCTGTGACAACAATCTCTGTCAGCATGGAAAAGACAGCACCCAGCGACCACATGAAATCCAAAGCAATGTCTATTAAATAAATGTAGCATTAAGTTAAGGAAATCTATGCTGTCATTTTTGTGGTGTTCCAGGCATAATGAATAAATCATGTATTGCTCAAATAAGAGTTACATAAACTCTGTTTAACCACATTTACTCAGCCTACATTGTTGCTCCACACTAATCTCTTTATATTTTTTTGTTTAGTCTATTTGTAAATAACGGTTCCAAAATACCTTGCAGTGAAAAAATAAGGTAGAAAAAGAAAATGCATCTATTCAAACTATTATAAAATAGATTTACTTGAATTTCACACCCATTTTTAACAGCCTTCCTGTGTACATTGAAAACACCAAAAGAAGACTTGACAAAAAAATCACCCCAACCTCGTAGACAAGCTGTATATAATAACAAATCACATCTCCAGAATGATTTCACATCATCTAGTAACCAGCAAGTTCTGTTTTGGTTTCTTTCATAATGGGGAATAATGTTTCCTAGATTAATTTAAAAAAATATATTAATTACTGAGATCTAGGTGTACCAAGTTTCATAGCAGATTGTAATTCTGTGTTCCATGGAACACAGCCAGACTAATAAAGTAACAAAGTTACAAACACTATAACAGTCCCAATTCAATTATAACTGAGACAGATTTATCATAGTCTAATAGTTATAATAGTTTTTAAAATCTCATATGCTACAAGTCTTACCTCTGCTATACATATCTCCAGTATTAGGGTTGGTAAGAAAAGGCAGGAAGTCATCAAAGTGACTTTGCATATACTTTGCTGTTTGGTTCCTCAGAGTTGCAACAGTCCAGGAATTTTGGTGATCCTTGAGCTGGTCTTCAATAGCTCTGTACATGCAATGGCCATCTGAAGGGATTTGTTTAATCTCCAAGTGCCTTGCTGCCAATAGGGAAGCAAGTTTCTGACTTTCAAGATGTCTAGCACCTGTTAAATTTTGTATCTCAGCTTCAGCTATTCTTTCTTCTCTTTCTTTCTCCAAAGCAGCCTTTTTCTCCTTAGATTAAAAACACACAAAAATTACATCAAATGTTAACATTTAGAATATGCCTGTACAGTTCTTGGGTTAGTACCCGCTTCTAACTCTTTCAATGTTTTCTCAGTACATTCTTACCTATGAAATATTTGTCTGAATCAGTACTACCAATTAGAGACCTCCTAAACCCAAACTTCAGCAAATGCTTAGTGACCAACATATCCTAACTGCCTCCGACACCACACCCAAAATTATATGACAGGAGAAATCTTAATTATATCAACATGCAAAATAACACTTTACAACACTCATACAAAGGCTATTAATCGTAGTCCTTTCTTCAGGAATACCTATTTCAACACTCAAGTATGGGAATTCTAATTAAACATCAGAAAATACTGCTCTTTCATAAGAAGTGTGGGATCTGGCACTTGAGCATATGATTGCATAATGGAGCTCATGCCATGAAACCGAAACTCCCTCGGGATAGGTGTTCTACATCATAAAAGACTGCTCCTAACCTAAAGGATGGGTAAGAATGCATGTAGAGAATATTAGAAGGGATGTAATAACAGAAAAAAAAATTACTTTCATAAAGTGTTTTGTAAGTTCATGCTGAAGTTAGCAAGGGAGCAAGAGCCAAAGTTAATAAGCAAGTAAAAAACGAAGCAGTACAGAGAATGATCTTTCCACTTTCATACTTAAAATTCGCCACAAATCAAGACCAGACTGGTTTAGGCAATCAGAATATAGGAAAACTAGACCACAATTCCTGCTTTGCCTAGACATGGTGCCATGAATTATAAACACCCTTTTATCATGTTTGTAGTGATCCTGTAACAGGGGATGAAACATGCAATAAATCAGTGTTCCTCTGGCCCTGACCCAATATTCATGCAGGTACAACGAGAATGTTAATCCATCACAATATCTGATGTTTAACCAGAACCAAGCCTAACAGACAGAACACTAGGTAGGGTTTCCTAACAATTCAATATTTTAAAAGAATTTATTCAGTATTGATGTTCTTTCGTTAAATGTGTAAAGTTCTACTAGTTGCATATTTTTCACATAGTATTTTAATTCAACCACTTTACTTTTAAAATAGTATTTCCAGTGAAAGTCTTTCAAAAATAATTTGCTTTACATAATTTCTTTTTTTATGGTTCCCATTTCCTGACCTATTCTGATTCCTGGCTCACGGCTTAGGGTAGAAAAGTACAACTATTTATAAATCTTTACATATTTCTAGGAAGCAGTTTAACAGATTTTCAAGGCACCCAGTAGGTACAGCATCAATACAGAATTACTCAGGTAATGTCCCCTGCAAAATTGTTTAGCTTTGGCTATTACAGTTAAGTTGAACATAATGTCAATCAGTTATTTGTAAAATGTTTAATGTGAAGTCATACCCGCCTCTTCTGTGCTTTTGATATTCGAGGATGCTGAATCTGCTGCTCTACTCCTTCAAGCTCTAAATTTGCAACCCCATCAGCTATGGAATCTGTCTAAAAAGAAAAAAAAAAAGTTAAATGTTCTTATTAGTATAAACAATAACTAAGATACGCATCTTCTGAAACAGTTTTAAGTTCTCTTCCAGGATATTTTCATGAAGTTTAACCACAAAGATCCATGTACAGCACAGTACCCATCAAAGCACTTCTCATCCCAAACTACTGTCTTGAATTTCATTACTTTTCTGTACTCCCAACAGTTATGAACTGTGCATCTCAAGTTTAATCCGTATGTTCTCTTACATACTGGAGTGTGAACTCTGCTTACTGGCTGAAAGGAAAAGCTTTCCTCACCATGCCAGCCACTGAGGCATCCAAACAGCCATTATCAAGTTCTGTGAAAATTAAAGCAGAAGGGTCCACCCTCTACATCAAAGCATAACCAGCAGTTGAAAAAGACAGAGCTGAAACTTCTCAAGAAAAATGACAAGCCTAACCCAGTACCTGTATGAGCTATACAAAAAAACCAGTTACACTGCTGACAAAATTGCAAGACAAAACACACTGGATGAGTCAAACACCTGCTGAAGGTCATGAATACTTGAACAGTCTGCATAAGATAACCAGAGTGGCAATATAACAGTAACTTAAAAAAATAATTCTCTAACATAACTGAGTTACTCCTGTAGCCTTAAAGGCAACACCAAATACTACTTGTGGTGGTGCACCTTTCCTCCTACTCTACATTTAATTTCTGTTACAGCTTGGCATTTGTGTAATGATTTTGCTTATATGCCTCATCCATGGATTCAGTAACAAAGTAAACCTTGCCATCGAATTTTGTCATGCTTTTGCAAATTTATATTAAACCTGCTTTTGAAATATCTTTTACAGTAATTCTTTTAGCAACCAAACCACTCTCTCAACAGGGGTCAACAACAAAAACCCCCACTGTTACGCACCCCTTGTAGCACTGCCCATTTACTGTAACAGCTAAAGCTTTCCTAAGTTGAAAAGAGGTTTAATACTGTGAAGAAAAGGATAACTACTTTGAAGTGTTATTTCATTATAATTTTTAAAAGTTAAAAAAGCCCTAACACAAATTATGCCTGTACAACTTCAGCTGAAGTTAGGGCACCTACCTTGTTCTGTTCAGGTGAAGCTTCCTTTAGCTGCTGTAATTCCTCCTTGTGCTTCTGTTCAAGTTCTGCCTCTAGTTTGGCAACTTCATCTGCCAGCTGTTTTCGTCTCTTCTTATCATTCTTGGGAACAGCATTTTTCATGCCTTGAATTTTTGCTTTTAGAGAAGCAGTGTAAAAAAACCGTTATTTTTAAATACAGATACTCCATGGTCATAGCAGAAAATGACTGCAAGTCACACAGAAAAACTAATTTACAAACATCAACAAAGCAGTATAATAATTTAGCTGTGAGACTGCCCATTCTAATCCTCACATTTTCAAAGTGGCTATATTTTTTCTCAAAATATGCAAACTGCCTTTTTTTTCTCTGAAGAAGAGAAAAACTTAAGTCGGGTTACTAATAAAAATACATATGAACTTCATCCATGCAGCAGACCTTGGCCTGTTGCCTTTGAAAAGATTATATGAGCATTGAAATCTTAAATCTTACAGGAAAGATGTGCAATTTTTTAATCAGACAAGCAGCAGATTAAAATTAAAAACTGAGTTTACCCATCCTTAAGACAAAGTTTCTAAAAGCAAAATGGGTATTCAAAAACAAATAAACAAAAAAATCTTAACTTGATTAAAGTCCGTAAGTATTTCTAGGCTGTAAGTCAATGCTCCATTTCTAAAATCACAGAATAGTTTGGTTAGAAACGGTGTCCAGAGGTTACTTAGTCCTACCTCCTGCTCAAAGTGTGGCTGAATTCAAAGCTACATCAGGTTATGTTAATTCAGATGCACCTGAAATTTATTCAGGTGACTGTGCAGTCTCCAGGGATGGGCATTCTGCAACCTTTCTGGGAAACTTTTTTCTTGCTAGGAAAATATTTTCCCTTATTCTTCCCATGAAGATTTTTCTTATTACCCTTCAGCCCGTGTCTCTAATCCATTCTCTATACTTTGATGAGTCTGGCCTCCATCCATTACACAGTGGAAACTACAACCAGATTCCCCAGTAGTCTTCTCTTCTGTTCTTAAACGAACACTCCTGTTACCTCTGTCGCTTCTGTATTCACAGTTTTAGAGTTACAGCAATTTAACACCCTGCTTGCTATTCATCACCTGTACTGTTTTCCTGTCCTTCACCCTTGACTGACACAATTGAGCTGAAGATGATGGCAATGATAATGAAACTTTTCAAAGGGAGGCAGGAAGAATGCTCATACTGAAAGATTTATGTTAAGCACTCAGCCTCACAGATGAATAAGATGAGTATGACAGAAAAGCAGCTTTGTTCATTAAAATTAACATAATAGAGGGGAAGTGAATCCAGAACATAAAAGGCACACACAAATACACAGCGGAGAGTATGGGTGGTGGAAAGGGGGGTGTGTGAAGCCATGTGCCCCAGCCACCTATGACAATGCTTGATTCCTATCCCTCTTCAATTTCAACCAAATCTGAGGGAGGAAAAGGCATCTCAAAACAGTAAGTTCCTATAGATTTAATGACAGTATGCAACCTGACTCCTTTCTTCTTTAACCCTCTGATAAAAGGTTGCAGAAGGGCCTATTTCATTACATACCAAAAAGCCAAACAAGGAAACGGCCGTATCAGTATTCTAGCAACGAGAAAGGCTTAACAAAAATGTTATAATAACTATGAAACTCAACAGAATCCATCTATCAGACCTACTTAATTATATTAATATATTGTAATAGGGTAGGTCAAATAGCGTAAAGTGTTACAAGTTCCTATGAAGCACTGTAAGACCACACAGGTCTTTTACTACAGATATTTTAGTATGGCTGGATAGGACATGAAAATTCGGTTCAGGTCAACTGCACTTTGAATAAAGAAACGTATCAGGCTGGGCAGCAAGAGCCCCTATGCAGGCTTTTCAATCTAAAATGCCTTAAAAAACCATATCTTCTTTAACTTAAAACCAAAGTAACAAAACGCGAACATCACGCCAATGGCCCAGCATTAAATCACAGCTCCCACGCATCGCGCGGCTCCCATGGCCACGGCAAGGGAGCTCCGCAGGCCGCCCGCAGGACCGGCACTGCTCCCGCAGCACAGCCCGGCTGCCGCACCGCTGCCCGCACGCATCACTTCGCTACCGCCGCCCTCGGCCCCCTGCGAGGGCACTGCCAGGGCTGCTCCCTCCTTCTCACAGCCGCCGCCGTCCCTCCCGCCCCTCCGAGCTACTCGCGCTGCCGAGCGGGGCTTCCTGCGAGGGAAGGCGGAGAGGGGACGCCGAGCGCAGCCGGCCCCGCGTGTGCCCGCCGCCGCTCCCCAGCCTTCTCCCCGCCCGCCCTGCGCCGCGCCACGGCGCCCCTCACCCTGGAGCTCCCGCTTCTGCTTGCGCTGCCGCTTCACCAGCTGCTGCAGCGGCCCCTCGGACCCCGGCTCCTCGTCCCCCGAGCCCTCCATGGGCGCCCGGAGCCGGCGGGCGCGGCTGACCCCCGACCCCGGTGGGAGGCGGGAGCTCGCCGCGCTTCCGCCAGCGCCGCCCCGCCCGGCGCCGCCTCAGCCGCGACGTGAGAAGCCCGAGCGGCACGGCCCCGGTCCCGGGGCTCTGGGCTGGGGTCGTGGTGGGGAAGGGAAGCGCTTGGTTTGTTCAGGGGCTGTGAGAGCTTCTGTTGGCTGATGTCTGCGGAGCTACTCGCTGCTGCCGTAATGTCCCGGTAAAGGAGTCCTGTGGACAGGTCTGCACTAGGAAAAAGCCATACGTTTAGCTCAACTAGAGGTAGATCCTGTTGAACAGGGAGGTGAGAAAGGAATCGGTTAGGGTTTTTACACAATTCATCACATTAAGGGGAAAAAAAATTAATCTGTTTATTTTTGTGCAAAATACACAGTGTGCTTCCTGTGCCAGTTTTTCTCATGAAGCTCAAAAACACCAGAAAGGCTTACGATTTTCTAAGTTGCAGTGCTTGTGTCTCCTCACTGTTGTGAAATTACTCATCAGAAGGTGAAACATTCTTATTACAGTAAAAAGCCAGGCTTCGTGTTTGGGGTCAAATCAGCGCCTCAAAGTGAGAACTACAAATTGTGTAGTGAGATGCTTTCCTGTTCGGTGCAAGCACCAACACTATTTTGTGGAACGTTCAGTTGATACGGGCAAAATATAACCTATAAAAATTAATATATTAATGGGGCTTAAAATTACTCAAACTGAGCAAAAAGTGGTAATGGAACAGTGCATTTGTCCTTAACTGTTAAGGTTGTTGCTGTGACTCATCTTATATTTTTATGAACAGAATGTCTACAAGGATCATCCCTGGAGGTATTTAAAAAACAGTAACTATGTTTCTGACAGACATGATTTGGTGATGGACTTGGCAGTGCTGGGTTAACAGTTGGACATGATAAACATCTTTCCCAACCTAGACGAGTCTGAGATTCTATGAAGTGCAGTGTCAAGTGTAAAGAAAGGACACGAGTTTAAAACAGAATCATAACTGATATATCAAACTCTCTTGCTGTATAGAACCACTAATTTTTTTGATCCCCTTTAAAATTATGTTGAAATGTAAATAATTTTCAGATTCATATGTCCATACCTGAAAATATAACTTTTCTTTACTTCCACCTGCTATTTCCATCTTGTTAGAATAAAAGACATGACAGATCAGCGAGGAAAAGAGGAGGGCGGACAATTGGCTTTTAGCTAGGAAAATAGTGTAGCACTGGAAATTACTGGGGTGGCCCTGTAAATATTCTGCAAATCCAGAATAGGGATAAATCCATGTTGGATTTGGTTTGACTGACATATATGTGCTCTGTATCAGTTTGTCTATGGCATATATGTGTCCACACATGTATCTATATATGAATATTATGACAGTACATATTCTTGAATATACTGTATATTTGAAAATAGAATAGCGGTTTATACTGTTTAAAAAACACCCCTTGCAGATATCTCAGTGTGGCCTGGCTGGGGAGAGTGGCTGGGGACCCAGACAACAAGCTGTGAATGGGCAAGGGCCCTTTGGGGACCTGCAACACCAGCCAGGGAGTGGCCGGTCACCGCAAGGCTCTGCGGGACCTAATGAACAGCGAGGAGACCCCAGACCAAAACCTACCACTGGACCAAGAGCTGTGTGAAGTGCGGGTGCACAGACTGTGGGGGAATAAAACCCCAGTGATCTTTTTTGGGAGGGTCCTTCCCCAGAGGCACCCAGCTCGGTAAGTCGCTGCACCACGATTAAATCACTTAAAGGTTAACAGCACGTCTGGGACTCTGCTGTTACACGAAGAGCAGGCAGTAGCATTGTGCCAGGAGCATTGGCCGGCTGTAACCTGCAGTGGTAGCTCGGCAGGACAATGGCCATCACAAGGCACTTTTTGATCTACACAAATTAACTTTCCTGCGGCAATGTCTGGAAAATGGATTCCCAGATCACATGGGTTATTTTTATGTTTGGAACAGCTGTGCACGGATGAGAAGTCAGCAGAGGGAAACCGAACCACCGGTGACACTTGCGGTGGCGGGGGCTGAGCCCCAAAGCAGGAACCCTGGCGTTCTGCCTGCATCGGCACCGCCCTGCGGGTCGTGGGGATTAATCTCCAAAGCAGGAATCCCGGCGCTCTTTCAGCCTCGGCACCGCCCTGTCCTTTAAATACTCCTTCAACACCATCTAACTTTCCTCCTGTGGGGCTACTCCAAGTGTTTACCAAGCACCCGTGGAATCCGAGTGATTTGGCATTATAGAGAAGTGAGATGCCAAGTCTGAGGGAAGATAGTGAGAAATGTGCTCAGCTGTAATATATGTACTGGACATGACCCAAGCTGGGGGGACACACAGGTGCTTTTGAAAGAATATTCTGGACAGGTGAAAGGGAAAAATAATTGGTAGCAAAGCAGAACTGGCACAGCAAGCAGAAGGAAACAGGAATCCCTGGCCAGTGAATGACCCAAATTGGAATGATAATGCCACTGAGGACAGGCCAGCATGTCAGACCTGGTTGAAGCAGTATTATCGTGGGGAACGAACGGTTAACTGGACTGAAGTAATGGAATGTAGACAGAGAATGGACGAACATCCTAGAGATTTTTGGGGCTGCCTCCTACAGGTTTTGCTAGGATATGGGAGAATGGCTTCACAAAACTTTAATGGTGCACTTGCAATTGGTATCTTTGTAGGTCAGGCAGCACCAGACAGTCAAAAGTATTTTAAGGAGCATATGCCTGGGTGGCAGGGAGTAAAACTGTAGAAAATTCATGTGTTGCAGTATTCGTGTATGATGGGTGAAAGAAAAAACAGAGGGCAGAGCAAGTAGAGGAGAAAAGGGAAATCAGAGAAAGTGGAAAATGTGATTGCTGTTGCCTTGACAAGAAATCTCCTGGGGAGAAAATGAAAGAGAGGAAGACCAAATACACTTAGCGGACCTAAACCAGAAAGCAGAAAGAGACAGAGAAGGAATGTGGAAATGGAATGTTACTATTGTGGAAATTTAGGACATGGGCAAAGAAAATGGCCTTTCCAACCAAGTGGGGGAGTAGTTGTGCAAGGATAGTTAGTCACAATGACTAGAGGTAAGCAATTCTACTGAATTTGAGAGAACAATACAATTAGAAAGATACAATTTGTGGAGAACCCCTAAATCAACAGGGACATGTAGTATGTGGGGAGTGGGACTTGTTGGATTTCTGGTAGATACAGGAGCTACATTATCCCTCTTAAACTTTGCCCCAAGAGGGTCAGTAACCACAGGCAAAGTATTCATACGTGGAGCCACTGGGCAGGGAAAAATGTGAGTAAACCTGTATTAGCAATGATAGGAAATAAGAGTGTACAAGGAAGATTTGTATTAGTAGAAGACTCCCCTGTGTGTTTGTTAGGGAGAGACCTTCTACAGGCCTTAGATGCAGAACTGCATTTGTCACCAGAAGGAATGGATTTAATAATGGCACTAAGTGTGATTACTGAGAGCTTCAAAAGTGAACAGAAGATATTAGAAATACTGAAAGCTGTATTATCAGAGTTCTGGGGTAAGACTGCTACAAGTGGGGGACTGTTGGTTTCAGCACAGCCTTTGTGCATTAAAACCAAGGCAGACGTGCCACCCTTTGTGAGACAGCACCGTATTACCCTTGAAGCTGGGAAAAGTATCCAAAACCAGATAGACCAATACTTAGACAAAAGAATTTTAAAGGATATGTGTCTGCATATAACACTCAGATATTGCCTGTAAACCAGAATAGGTTAGATGAAGACCCTGAGTACTTGTGCAGGATTTGTGGGCAATTAACCAACATGCACTGACCCCTCACCCAGTGATGCCAGGCCCCTTGACTATACTTTTGCAAATACCACTTAAAGATGGATATTTTATTGTAAATAATTTAACAGCTGGCTTTTTCAGCATCCCAGCAGATGAAGGAAGTCAACCTTTGTTTGCCTTCAAACCATACTGTTGACACGGTATGTTTTAGAGATGCAAAAAGAACATATAAGAGCAGAAAAGAGTATGCTCAGTGGTATCAGCACATGCCATCTGAAATACAGGTATATAATATATAGCCTGGAGATGAAGGTATTCTCTAGAAAATCCAAGTTAGCACCAAAATGAGAAGGCCATATACTTTCCTATTATGTCCTTATTTTCCTGTTTAAAGTTTTGTTGTTTAAATTTTAGGTCAGGAAAACTGGATACACTATTCTCACATCAAATGAAGAGTGGGCGAGCAATCAGTTGATAAGTAAAAGACTTCTGAGAATCCTTGGTGATTTTGTATTTGTAATCATTTGAGTATTTGTGCACAGGAATCTATGAACTTGTACTCTGCCCTATGGCAATCTTGTTAGCCTTAATTTTGTTATGTTTGTTACTTGTAATAATGTTGTGTGTAAATGCAGTGGTTAAATGCCTCGAAAGTTTTGTCTTTTTCCTTTCAGCAGGAGGACTGTTGAGGAGTACACCCAGTTCAGATTGCTTGGTGTGTGATGTGCTCACTGTGCCCTGGATGGCTGGAACCACAAGCAACGAGCTGTGAAGAAGCACTGACCTTTTGCCTGACGGAGGGCATGTGGACCTGCAACACCAGCCAGGCAGGGATGGTCAGTCACCCAGAGACCCTGCAGGACCCAGTGAACAACAAGAAGACCCCAGACCAAAACCTGCTATTGGACCAAGAGGTGCCCAGGGATCTCTGTTGAGAGTCCTTCCCCGGAGGCACCCAGCTCTGTAAGTTGCTGCACCACAATTAAATTACTTAAAGGAACATTTGGGACTCTGCTGTGGAAAACCTGGGGTCAAGCTGATGAGGGAAACTTAGGTTTGAGTCTGGGGTATGCAGGGAGTCAAACAGAACACCTGTCAGGTCACTGGAGTTACTTGCTGCAAAGGGGCTTCTGTCCCAGTAGTCAAAACCTGGAGTGGAGCAAGTGGGACTCCCAGATTACCATCAGAATGGTCAGATGGGAGAGTTTCCTTAACATAGAACGTTCTACATTTACGGGGTTTTTTTCAGAACTTTAGAAATGACAACAAAGTAAAAAAAATCCTCTATTTACCATACAAGACACTGTAATTAGATGTTCAGACATATGACACAATCTGTCCTTCATGCAAGCTGAACTCTCCAGTGTTTTATGGGACTACAGCCTTAAATCTTTCAGAAAAAAAAGGTAGCAGACGTTCTTCCCTCCAGCAGAATTATCCCCAGTCAAAGGGATCCAGTGAAATCCCTGGACTGTTTCTAGTCCAGGCTTCTGCCATATCTTTAGCAGTAACCCAAAAGAATACAGAATAAATACCAACAACCAAATAAATACCTCAAGTTGCCAAATGAGAAGTGCCAAGTTGATGAAGGTAGGTTGATTAAAGCTAGCCTAATTTGAACAACACTTAATATAGCTGAACTCAAATTTACACAGAAGTGGAGATTTTAGTGCACACCAAGTATGAGGGAGTACACATTTGAGAGCTGCCGTGCCATAAATGCTGGGCAGGTCGTGCTGCACAGCCAGCTAATGATGAGTTTCCTCTGCTGCCATGAAACCTGGAGTAAATGAAAGCTGTTAAGAAGAACACTTCCATTGTTAGCAGCAGGCCACAGGCTCAATGCCCCAGTTCTGGCCTGTGGCGCTTGTTATCAGCCTATGGTGGGAGCCTGTCCTGGGAACTGGAGCTTTGTGCCAAGACGGCTGTTATGAACTGGAGTTTAATGTGGGATAACAACAAAGGCCTTGAAAATACTGAAAACAGAAGACCCAACATTATAAACTAACTGATATCAAATTACTGCTTGAAAAAACCACATCACAAGTTATGGAGATGACTGCTTTGAGCCTATCAAAAGGAAGCAGCAGCTGAACTAGAGAGGATCAACCAAGCAGCAGGAGAAGGCATTTGCTGAGACCTGAGAAAATGACACTCTCCGGTATCGCCAAGTGTGAGTATGGCCTAGGGGGTGGAGACCAAAGGCTGCTGGCTGATCAGAAATCCTCTTACAGAAGGAAAAAATTCTGAATTTGGGGAAACTGCCATCATGGGGACCTGCAGTCAAGATGTCCCTGTGGGACTGCCAGGGCAGCATGTGTGCCACCTTCTCTCCCTTGCCTGTTCCTGCCCCTGCTCCAGGGGTCTTCCCTGCTCCCTGCCTGCTCCCTGCCTGCTCCCTGCCTGCTCCCTGCCTGCTCCCTGCCTGCTTGCACCAGGATCCCTGGTTCCTCAGGGGCCTCTTGATCTGCCAGCTCATCAGCTCTTTAGCATTTTTCTCCCCACAAATTCTGGTTTTCCTCTCTGATAGTCTAACAGCACCTAGCTTGAGCCTTCCTGCATGCAAGCTCAGCTTGTCCAGTTCTTGAGTAGAAAGGGTGGTTTAACAGATAAGGACATCATGAAACATAGTGGTTAGAAATTGAAAGAAAAAAAAAAGATAACTGAAATCTGAGGTAACCAACTGTGAAGCACTTTATCTAGGATCTGATAGGTTTGCTGTCACACAAGTCTTTAAATCAAGACTGAAATACTTCCTATGGATATGTGTTAGCTCAGATCTAAGTTACAGGCTTCATGCAAGCCTGTATAAATTTACTGACTTTCAGAATTCAAAGCAGTCTGACTGGATTACCATAATGGCCCTTTCTGGTATTAAAATTTATGACTTCATTAATCCATTCTGTAGGAACTTGAGCCTCCCACTGAAATCAATGATAGCTGTAAGATGCTCTGTACTAAACACAGTCTGTGTTGCATACTGACAAAATTGAAACTTTCAGAATTAAGGGGTACTTTTGCAATGCGACTGAATATTGTCAAGTTAGTCACTGAAGTCAGTAACTTCATACCTATGATATCGGCTGACTTGGACAGTGAATTAACCAGCTGCTGTGTTCGCTTTCTTTTGTATTTCTTTTCTGGGGAGGAAAGCATGAATGGCTATTTAAAGTACTGCACTTTGATATCCTTTCTAGTATTGTTCTCTATCCATCTATATATTTATCGTATCTAGTATTGTGGTGTCACAGTGTTTAGTAACATCTGAACATCAGGAAGGTCATTTGTTCATTCATAAGTAAGCTGAGGCGGGACCCCTGGTACTTCTATCGCTCACCAAAAATCTTGATTTTATATCTTCAATTGTAAACCAATAAGCTGTTTGGCAGACAGTTTTCATGACAGCAGTCAAGACTATCCAAATCTTACTCAGCTAAATGATATAAAACATTGGTCAAGCAAAGAAGCTATCTTACTGCTTTTATGTCAGCATGTATCTCATTCCCCTCTATTATCTACAACATATTTCTTGTGGAGCATTAAAGTGAATTATAGGCTGGTTATAGCTATACATGAAACTGTTGAAACGGCTCTGTTGTTTCACTAAGGTTTTGTTGAGAGTTTTCTGATTTACATGCAATATAATCAGTAAATCTTGGCTACTTGAGCCCAGATACTGAAGCAAAAGTAGTTAAACTCCCCTTTTCTTTATACCCTAAAATTGGCTGGCAGTAAGATTTGCAATTATTCTACATGAATGAAGGCGTATATGCAGCCTTGCAGTGAAGCCTCCACAGAACATAAAGCTCAATATGGCAAGTGCTGTTAGGCTCTGAAAACCTCATAGCGTGGTATATGTACTACATACTGTCTGAAAGTTCACTTATATCAGTAAATGAACTAGCTGAAATTTTCCTATTGTTTGTTTATGTTTACTGGAAACCGTGCTATCAGAATTTCACAGCAGGACATCTGCAGCTGAGATCCCTCATCTGTGAAACTTTTCTAGTAATTTTTCAACACCAATCCGACAAGATTCAGGACCCAATGCATATAAAATCACTTAACAAAATCAGCAATGAATCATTTATCAGTTAAAATAGTGGGGCATATTTCTTGATATTTTTGAGCTTACAAAGACTTGTATTTATCTTTTCTATTTGTAAAATCAGAAGTTGTAAAAAATCTTAGGTTACTGTTAACGCAAATACATTCAGGATCACTCACACACAGTTGTCCTACTAATGCTGGAATACAGAGAAACTGTGGCTGTTACCAGGAGATGTCCTTGGTTTCTGTGAAGATTGCTATTGAGAAATGTGTCTGTTGATACTAGCACATTTTTGCCAACCACAGCAGATGTATTGTGCTTTGCAGTGTTTAGCTTTCTTAAATTTTAGCAAGCTAGAATGGTGAGATTTCATAAAAACCCACAAGTCTGAATTTTTAAGCAGTTTTCTTGGCTATATGACTGAGACATGATCTTTGTTTGACAAGAAGTGACTTGAATGCATTCTAGATGCTCAGAAGCAACAAGCAGAAAGAAAAAGCCCAGGTGCAGCTCTTCACACTGCTTTTCAGGAGGAAAAATATATTTAAAACTGGACGTTCTGGGCCCCTCAGTTCAGGAAGGACGTTGAGACGCTTGAGTGTGTCCAGAGGAGGGCGACAAGGCTGGTGAAGGGCTTGGAACACAAGCCCTATGAGGAACATCTGAGGGAGCTGGGGTTGTTTAGCCTGGAGAAAAGGAGACTCAGAGGTGACCTTATCACTCTCTACAACTTCCTGAAAGGTGGTTACAGTCAGGTGGGAGTTGGTCTCTTTCTCCAGGCAGCAACAGACAGAATGAGAGGACACAGTCTTAAACTGCACCAAGGAAAATATAGGTTGGATATTAGGAAAAAGTTTTTTTATGGAAAGATTGATAAAGTACTGGAATGGTCTGCCCAGGGAGATGGTGGAGTCACCATCCCTGGATGTGTTTAAAAAAAGACTGGATGTGGCACTCAGTGCCATGGTTTAGTCGAGGTGTTAGGGCATGGGTTGGACTCGATGATCTTGAAGGTCTCTTCCAACCTGGTGATTCTGTGATTCTGTTTGGGATTTCCAGTATGTAAGTACAGTTCCTTAATGTGTTCAGCAGACACTGTCAGTCAGGTTTCACAGGGTTACCACTGGATGTCATCACATTTTGCTGGTGTAGTCCTGGAAAGAATCTTTGCCAATAATCCAGGCTCTGCTAAACCCCTTGAAGCTGCTGTCATTTTCACTATGTTCTTTTATTTTCACTATGCTCTTTATTTACTTTCTACACTGTGGAGTTGCCAACTATAGCTCATCTTATTGTTGTAAAACAAGGAAAGAGAGTGTCACATTTTAAGCAGACATATTTTCTTGCCAGGTAATCTTCCAATATCTCATGATAATGAAAGAAAAGACAAGAGGTACCCTAGGTACTCCTTAAACTGCTAAAACATGTAA
The DNA here is from genome assembly GCA_013398115.1 of Falcunculus frontatus. Classification (NCBI taxonomy): domain Eukaryota; kingdom Metazoa; phylum Chordata; class Aves; order Passeriformes; genus Falcunculus; species Falcunculus frontatus. Next base: position 4,108,165 of record VZRV01003964.1, on the reverse strand, counting down.
TGGGACATTACAGTTACTACAGTTTCTGAGACTCTCAAAGTAGCATTCAATAGTAAGCATTCCAGATAAAATTGCATTTTACTTGTACATAGATTTAAAGACAATTATATGACTAAGTATTTGCACTGTGATTTGTGCACTATAAATTCTTATATCAATAACATACAGTTATACCTTTATATAACTTTTCAGCATACAGAATTCTCTCCATCATTTCTATGGAGATAAATAATTCTTTCCATCACTGTCACAACTCAACCAAAAATATTTGTCTGTGTCGGACAAACTGCTGGCCAGGGACGAAGTACCAATCTAGGCCCATCCTCTGATCCCAGCCCTGGGCTGCCAGTACTCTCCATAGGGCTGGGTACTGGAGCCCACCTCTAGTGCTCTCATCTGCTGGGTACCCTGAGGGGGGAAGAAAGGAATCGGCCTGAGTGCCCTAAGGACAAGGAAAAGACAACCAGAAGATTCAGAACAGCAGTCTGGTGCCCCTGGCACAGGGAAGGGAAAGGGCAGACTCTGCCTGAGAGCTCTGAAAGGAGCTATAGAAGTGATAGCTGGACAGAGATTGACAAGAGGAAGGTATGTCTGGACCCAAGGGACAAAATGGAAGAGGTAATTGGAGGAGGCGTGTTTGACAAAGGGAGAGGAATTTGAGGGTAGTAAAACACTGAAACAAGTTGCAAGGGAGGTGGTAGATGGCCCATCCCTGGAAAAATTCAAGGTCAGGTTGGACAAGGCTCTGAGTAACTTGATCTAGTGGACCATGTCCCTGCTCATTGCCAGGGGTGAGACTATATGGCTTTTAAAGGTCCTTTCCAAACCAGAATATTCTATGATCCTCTGAATTCTAAAATAGGGGGATGAACAATGGGACTAGGAGTAGTCAGAGGAGACAAAGAATCATTGATCCCTATCACAGATAAGGTGGAGTTAGGAGATATCTCTGGCAAGAACCAAGGTGGCAAGAGAAAATTGGGGTAAGCTGAGTGAGAAACCAGAGAGGAGGACAAAGCAAGAGGTAAAGCAGGTTAAGGACTTGGAGTTGTAAATATGAGTACCAGAGCAATGTAATGTTTAAAGTGATTAAAAAAACAGATGGACAAACCCCAAAATTCTGCAGTGCATTCCCAAAGTGAGTGGGCCCCATAAATATTCTGATTGACATGTAGAGACATTGCTGCATACACTCCAAAGAAAACTATCACACTAACTCCAACATTTACAAACAAAGAGCTGATTAGGTAGTTGAGTTTGACAACAGACTTTCCTCACATGGAGTGATTTACAACTGAATTGTGGAGAGGGATGAGATGGAGTAAGACAACAATTGATTTGAAAGGAGAAAATTGAGTTATTTGAAAAGGTGCAGAACATGTGAAGGATACAACCCTTGGTAAATGAAGAAAGAATAAGCTGTCCGTTATAACTACAGGGCTGTAGATACAAAAGCACTACTTCTAACATTTCAAACCAGTGTTGGTATTTAACATCAGCTATCATTCCATCCTTCTCTCAAACTGCTTCATGACTTTTTATCTCCAGATTGAGAGAACCTATTAATAAGCAACCAGCTAGGGCTTTCCATACCTTTGCAGTGTATCATCTAGAAGAAAAGTGATAATCCAACAGTTTCTCCAAATCCAAAGCAAAAAAACCCCTGAAGCTGATGTGTATTTCCATTCATAAAGCTGCTTTTAGAGCTTGAATCTGTGGCAGAACTGAATTTTCCATTTCCTTGGAAATTCTAAACCAGTGCCTTTGTACTCCCAACTCTTCATTTTCCAATGGCCACTCCCAAAAATTTGTTGGAGAATTGTATTAATTCTTGCTCTGTCATCTGTTACAGTAATGTGCCCAGAGATTTAGATCACTGTTAAATGACAAAAACATATCAAAGAACATAGATGTGATACATTTCTTACAGAAGTTTTTTGGGTTTTTTATGACCTATAATAGATTAATATTCTAGGGACCTCAAATGGTACAGCAGGTCATCTGGGAGGGGTTGTGGAAGGAAGGCAGAGCTGGAATTGTAACAGCTGCCTGCAGGAAATAAGGGAAGTGGAATCTATCCAAACTGCTATATGCACATTAAATAGGAGCACAATGCAAGATCTTCCAGCTCTACAAGGAGAGAGCAAAATATTATAATAACTTGAGTAACCTGATAGCAAGATCACCAAAAAAAAATTGTCAGTGGCTCACAAAGCTGATGCAAATCAAAATAGAATTTGCAGATGCACTGGAGCAACTAAGTCTCATTTCTTTTCCCCGGATAAAAAGATCACAGGAATCCTATTTCAAGCATTATGTGCTAACAGTGTGCACACTCCATGTTTATTTGTTCTTCATTAGGAGACCTACTTGTAAAGATACTGCAATGGCATGAAATACACTCATTTAACTGCACCTTTTTCAACTCCATGGGTCTTGAAACTTGTTTGTAGTACTGGTAAAGGTTCTTTTTTTCTATTCAGTTGCTACCTTAATTGCATTATTTTGCATTCTTTCTCCTTGTTACGGGACCTGCATCTTTTCCTGACAGTCTTAAGATTGATCAGGTGATAAGGATAAGCAAATTGTGGCTCTGTTTTAACCTTTCCCAGAAGGGTTTTGTATGAAAAAGCTGTAGTACTCTTCTGATGAAGCTCACAATAACTATTGGTATGATTCTCACATCTTTTCTGTCAATGGGAGAATAATGTATGTTTCTGCTTTTCATTTTGCAATCTATGTCCTGATAAGATCTAGATACAGGCAAAAAAAAAAAATTCTGTTATTTCTACTCTTATAGCAGAAAATTTCACTTTCTAGTAGCTGGAGACCCTCCAGGCCTCTAATTAGTCTGGTTTCTCATTGCTAGAATGTTTTGTGGTTAATTACAAATTCTTCTTTATTGATGGCTGTGATTAGACTAGCTGTTGCCACCCTTGCATCCCATGCTGAGAGGCATACAATAAGACTCCATATCTGTAAAACTAAATTATTTCTTTGTGAAAAGCATCAATTGAAGAGATTCTGCAGGTGCAGACAATATTTAGATGCAAACATGCAAACAGTTTAATTTCTGGGTGTCTAGAGTAAACTCATTTCCCCTCAAGCTCTTTTCTTTCCCATCTGGTTATGTGGAGCTTTTTTAACTCACAGAAATCTTGCAGAACCCCAAGTCATAGTGGAGATGAGCTCAAGGCACCCAACGCTCTTTAAGAATTTCATTCAATCAGACTTCCCACATCTGCACATTCCTTCTGCAGCAACATCTTTCTTGGCAGCTCCCAGCAGAAAAGCTTACCTTGGAGACAGGCCATCACCAGGATTTTCACTCCCCCAGTCTGATTTCAAATGTTTACTTCCAAAGTGCTGGTGATTCAAAGATCATCAGTTCAGTATGGCTGCTCTTGATCACATTTAATAGAATCATAGAGTCACAGAATATGCTGAGTTAGAAGGGACCCACAAGGATCACTGAAATCCAGCTTCTGGCCCTGCACAGGACAGCACCAAGAGTCACACCATGTGCCTGAGAGCGTTGTCTAATGCTTCTTGAACTCTGTCAGCCTTGGTGCTGTGACCACTTCCATAGGGAGCCTGTTCCAGCGACCAGCTGCCCTCTGGGTGAAGATTTTCTGATATATATTTTTCCTGATATGTAACCTAAATCTTCCATGACACATGTTGATGCTGTTCCCTTGGGTCCTGTCACTGGTCACCAGAGAGAAGAGATCAGTTCCTGCCCCTCCTCTTCCCCTCATGAGGAAGTTGCAGACTGCATTGAGGTCTCCTCTCAGTCTCCTCTTCTCCAGGCTGAACAGACCAAGTGACCTCAGCCGTTCCTCATACCCCTTCCCCTCTTGGCCCCTCACCATCTTGGTGCTCCTCCTATAAACATTCTATGTCCTATGTTAACAAATGCAGCTAAGTTTAAAAAGGACCGCTGTGCCACTTCAATACACACCATCCATATCTATGTGGAACAGTCTTTGCAGGACCATTTACAGTGTTGTCATAAATCTACTAAGCATTATCGTCAAGGATAATACTTATCTGATACATAGATCAGTGCTTGCATAAAATAACTAGAGTGACAGGCCTTGTTACTCTTTCTTATTGTCCTGGAAAAATCATGAACTGTACGTTAATTCCTTCATCCATTCCTGAAATGGAGCTACACTTTAATGAATATGTTTCATGAAATAAGTTCTGGTTGAAATTGAAGAAGGCTGCTCACTGAGAGTGAAATGGCAAAGGGAATTCAAGTCAGATGCTTAATTATCCAAACTGGAGTTTGACCAAGATGCTGCTATTCTTGTGATATGTGTCATGGGATAGCTCATGATCAAAAGCTGCTGTAACCTTGACTTCAATTTGAAGCTTCCTTCTTTATACTTAGTGTCCTTCAGGTGCCAGGAGGGTGCAGCAGCTCTGTTCTTCCTCAAAGCAAAAGTTACTTAAGATCTTTACCTGCTTTTCTTCGATGTATTTTATCCAGGTATGGACTGAGCCTGATATTTCTTGGTTTCATGACCAGTGACTCAGAGGTGTTTCTGGCTAAAAAGTAACTCCACTTGAAACTGAAAAAAAAATGCTCAAATAAAAGCGTAGGACAATATTTTTCTCATTGCCCTCAAACTGCCCCTCAGAACTAAAAAACAGAGATAAAATTTAAATTGTATATGATGCCAACATTTAGAAGTGTCTAACAAATTTAAAACTACCTAATTATCTCTGTAATATTAATCCGTTCAATGCTAGAAAAGAAAGTAGAAAAAAGGAATTAAAAGTTTATTCAAATACAATTTGACTGACATTAGTAAACAAATGGAATGATTTTACAGAAGAAAGGGATCTAAATATTTAGATATGATATAGGTATTTAATAATTATATAATACTTATTGAGTAGCAACCTCTGACAAATAACAAAGGAAGGAATCTTGAATATATGTAATGTGATTAAGAGGAGATTAATATATTAAATAAAGACTGTTGAAAGCAGCTGGTGTCTTCAAGACGACCAAGAAAGTGCTTAGCGGTTATGGTAACACAGAGAGATGGAGCTGGACTGTGAAGGAATTTAAAACCCATAAACAGTATTCCTGCCAATAAGGATTATATTTTCCAGTGTGAACTGCTTCTTAATTGAGACTGAAAATTCCTCCATTATTCTAAAAATAAGATTAACTAGAAATAGCACCAATACTGTAAAAGAAATGACAGATGTGCAATCAGGAAAAAAAGATAACATGAATAAGCTTTACAAGAATTGCAATTCCAGTTACAAATAACAGAAGACGTCTCCCTTTGTGTAAATGAAGTCTTCTTTACCATTATAATTTCTGTCTGTCATAATCTACTGTAGTAAAATTAATGCAGTCCAGGAAATTGCAGCTTTGTAACAGCAGCAGCCCTATGTACATTTGCATGAGTGCTCTGTAGTGACAGGAACAGAATATATGGCATAAAAAGTTACTAAAAATAGACTTGTCTAGTCACTGGCCAAATGCTACCCCTTGCTTTTGAGAACAGAGGGTGTCCACAGGAGAGGCTGCCAGTGCAGCGAGCATGACCCTTCCCGCAGCTCTGGTGTGCTGTTTTCCTGCCTCTGTAGCCCTGCAGGTGGGAAGGAGTGGGTTGGAGGAACAACCACTTTCTGCAGCATTAGGTGCTGTCAGCCTCCTAAGTCAGCACTGAATAACATAATGTTCCTTGTCTGTGTTTCGCCAGTGGGAGGGTGACTTATCACACAACTGTAATGGGATGAGCAGTGTTGATGGGACTAAAGGTAAAATTCTACTGCAGATAAGAGGTTCATATTTAACTGTAGATCTAGTGTCTAATTTCTGCAGAGAAAAAAGCCCTTTCCCAAGTAAAAATGTATATGGAATTGTCTGATGTTCCCATTTTCATGGTGCTTGTATACTTTTGCATGTGAATAAATTACAGACACATACATTAAAAGAAAAAAAAAGAAAAGAAAGTTAAACATTTCAGCATACTAACTATTCTAGAGATTGTCACATGGTTGTGCATATCAATTCCAAGTCCCGATCCCATAAGGAGTTGGAAGTCTGCGCTAAGTTGTGGCATGGTACAAAGGACGGAACTGAGAAGTATTTTCAAAAGCCTTGCCTAACTTTCAAAATATGCTCTCAGATACTATTCTGGATGCTGTATCATAGTTATGAAATTAGTTTACATTGCATTACCTTATCTGAAATCACATATTCAAATCTATAGTTACTTACTCTTATAACTGGTACAGGATTATTATATCCTGCATCTCATGCTATACACAGTAATGTAATTACATTTCTCAGACTATCTACAGTATGAAATTTTATCTTGTCATAGGCTTGATCTTGCAGCACAGAAGAGCTTTGCAAATTAAAATCTTGAAAGAATTTTGTGTGCATTATCTATGATGCTCCTATGCACCTCTCTGTATTACAGTTTTAAAAAATAAGCCAGGTCTTGTGTTAGCTTACTTTGCCTCTTCTAATGTAGTGAATCTGGGAAAATCTAAGAATAAGCTCTTTTCCTTCTATTTTTATTCAATATACTTGCCATGAGGAAGAAACTTAGTTTAGCAAACAGTTGCTTGACCATATCCCAATTCTTACTCTGTGAGTGAGAAGCTATGAGAATTTGCATAACCCATATGATGGTTGAATTTTAATTTTTTTCTTTTTTGTCTTTTAAGCAATCACTGTATTTCTCTGTGTCTTTGAACAGCTCATATCACAGTGGGTTTAGGCTTGCAGACTCTGAGCATCATTATGAAACTAAAAAGACAGATAAAATGTTATTATTGGAGGTTATTTGTTCTTAAATATCACACAGAAAATTACAATGGTATTGTGCAGAAAAAGTCTGCACAATACAAACAGACTCCCTGAGATATTTTTTTACACTTACTACTTATTAAACAGGCAAGATTAACAAAGAGTTGTAGTTCTTTATAATATTGATACACAAATACTTTTCAACTTGACAATGAGCTTTGACATTTTCACTGGTTGGTCTCATGCAAAAATTAAGATTCTCTTATCGAGGGAAAATAGAAAAAAAAACCAAAAACAATGAGAATGATAATTTTAGAATGAACAAAAATTAAACTTGAGCATTACCAAGCTTTTCAAAAGGTCACTCTAAGCATGGGACATTAATAAGAATAGAGGAAGAAAATATGTTGTACCCTGTTCATTTTATCTCTCTGCTAAATGTAAGCCTTGTCAGTAACCAGTGTGCTGCCTTGCTGAGCCCTCATTTATTTGGTACAGAAGTTTATACAAAACAACAGGACTGGGGCAGGACAGAGAGGTACGTGTGTGATTCCATTCTGTGACACAGGTGAAGACACCTTGAGAAACCTTCTGTAATGCTGTTCTCAGAGGTACAGTTGGTTCATTTCCAAAGCTGCATAGTAGCATGTTTTCAGTAGGAGGCATTTCCCATGGAGGCACGTGCTTGGATTCATAGTCTGTATCATTCAGCCTTCAGTGCTGGGAACCCCCGAAATGCCTTGGCAGCACCACCAAGTACCACAGCAAAGGCTGAGGTGTGTGCAGGGTGTGCTGTGACTCGCCAGTCGAAGGAGCCCGGCAGCAACGAGTGCAGAAAAGCACCTGAGCTTGTGCTATGACACTGAACTCAAGTCATGATGTGTCTTCTGGGTAGCTCAGGCACAAGCAGGGCCGCTCAGAGCAGAGCATCCTACCCACCAAACTACACAGCAATTGACTTAAACATGTCTTAAAAGGCAGTAGTGTCTAGAGGAAGAAGAGCAGGAAGAAAGCAGCAAGTTTTACTGCCTAAGCTGTCTGCAGCCTGGCATTATCTGATGCTTGAATTTTTCCTTTAGAGCTCGAGTAACATCCAAGGAAGGCTTATTACCAGCCAAGTGCATCCCCTAGTTTACTGGTACACATTTAGGTACCATCCAGCTTCCCATGGATACTGCAGACAATGCTAGCAGATCTACACGTCAGACTGCAATGTTTGGGTTGGAAAGTCCTGTAGACCTCTGGCTACCTTTAAACACATGGACGCAAAGTACTGAAAAAAAGAGGCAGATGACTGAACTATTCCCTAATTTCTGCTATTTAGACTATAGCAGCTCAGGTGACTAGGGCTTAAAGAACTTTGAAAAGTCAAGTCAAGGAGCTAGAGAAATGCTTATTTCTTTTTATCCCAAATGGGCACTTATTTAGATGACAGTCATATTTCCAAGAATAGGTCAGCGTGCTGGAATGCTTAATAACAATAATTCTCAGCTGTACGTGCAGGCTTGAGCAGTCCGACTGAGTTGTGACATAGCTTTCCCTGCAGGTCCCTGGGAGTGAAATTGAAGTTTACAAGTCTTCTTCAGAGGCACAGAAGAGCAGTTCAGTGGAGAAGGAGGTCCCACACAGATGATTTGCTGTAATTGCAGCAGGATGGACCAGGCATTGGTGGAACTCAGTGCTGCCTAGTTGGCAGCTTTAACTATGTATGAAATCTTTTCTCTCTTTTCCCATACAAGAAGAATAGTAAAGAAATCTGGTTGCAGCTGCCAGTTCCTGCAATAGGACTCCAAAAGAAAGCCTACAGCTCTATACTTGTTGAAAATTGGGCATGGGATAGCAAAACCATGTGCTGAAGATACAACCTTACTGGTGATATTTACAACCTACTTTTGACCTGCCAAGATTGGCATCACAGTACATTATCAAAAAAGAGTTTGGGGCACAAAACACCTTGAGCCTTAGAAATCCTCACAAAAATAAAAAGCTATTAAGTATTGATATTGAGAGTTATTTTGAAGCTGACTGAACACCGAAAGCTCAATATAATTTATACTAAACAGGCACCTTGCAGGTTAGTTACCACATTTTCCAATAGAAGTTTGCCATAGCATTACTGCAGTTCTTGCATGATGAAGACAGCTGGCATGACACAATCAGCTGCCTTGTAGCACATTATCCCTTACATCACAGCTCGCTCATATTTGGAGTTTATTTCTGCAGGATAGTAATGTTCAAAAACACAATTTTGCACCAAATGAGTAGTTGATTAATTCCATATTAGCGTTACTAAAGTAATACTTATTGAAATCTTCAAAAAATAAACCACATCAGCCTTCATTTAATTTAATGTTTTGATTATTTCTCATGGACTCTCAAATACATTAATCTGTTTTTGTAGAACAGTTTGATTTCCTAGATTCACATATAAAAAAAGCTCCCGCTGAATATTTTCAACACGATGCAAGAAATCCCGTTTTATTTTATAAATTATATTATTAGAGAAGGAATATGACCAGCTTGTGAACTCTCAGGCCATGATCTCACCTTTACCCAGTTCTTACAACAACATCTGCCTTCCATGCAAGTCGTTTCAGGGAATGGCTTGGTTCTGGTTAATCGCATCGCATGGGTGCTGGTGCCGCCGGGCAGTCGTGTCCACTTGTGCACAAAGTGCTTATCTTCTGCTATTACTGCAGCCTGGCAGTCTGACCGACGGACAGCAGACGGGCACGACACGACACACATCGGTTTTATCTCAATATGGTCTGAAAAATTAATCAGGGAAGGCTATTTTCCCCCTTTGCCAGAGACTTCCAGATGGTGCCCGAGTGGGCTGTCTAGCAGAAGGAAATTTAGTCCTTCCATCCTGAGAGAGCGCAGTGGCACCAGGGGACAGACTTCCCCGTTGAGCAGCAGATTTGATAACACGTAGATTTATCTCCTCACGTTTAGAGCGCCTTTGAAGTTTCCCACCGCTATCACACCTCGGTGAGTGCCGCCTCAGTCCGTCTGCATCCCCAGAGTCCTGGAAAAGGCGACTGGTTCCAGCTAAATCGACTATAGCCCTTCCCCGGTACTGATGTCAATATCCAAACACAGAGCTTAAAAAAACCTTAACAAAACAAACAAACGAACAAACCCAGAGAAAACCACACGACTCAACAAACGCACTTTTTTGGGGGAAAATTTTATTTACAAAAGAAGGTTGTTACATTTCTCTTCCAGACACCGCCCCCGGCCTGCCCCCCTCATTACCCCGTGCCGGGGGGCCGGCCGGCCCAGTGCCCGCCCCGCCGTCCCTCCTCCCCGCCCCGCTCTCATTCATTCCCAGC
>VZRV01003964.1:3956169-4097844 GCA_013398115.1 Falcunculus frontatus | reverse complement strand
GGGCCGCCGGCGGGGGAGCCCCCGCCCCGCCCGGCGCCGGTGGGGAACAACAGGTAACGCCGCTCCGTGCCGGGTGCAGGCCGTGCTCCCTGCCGCGCTCCGGCCTGAGCGGCTCAGGAGGAAAAATAAAAGAAATTAAAATAATTGTTTGCAGGGGCAGAACAAGCCCGAACCGGTCTGCTTATTATAACTCGCTCGCATGCCGCAGCTTGCATGGTAATTGTTGGACTTGGGTTTCCCCATTAATTAGGAGCAGGATTAAGTGGAAGATCCGGAGCTGAGAACAGCTCGGCTGGGCACAGGCAGCTGCGGGAGGGGCACAGCGCAGGAGCTCAGCGGAGCCGGGCGCGCAGGTCGCCATCGCCGGTGACCATCGCGGGGCCACAGCCCAGAGGTGCCCAGGTGCGGTCAGCGCCTGTCCTGGCAGTCGCATTGAAATAACGAACGGAATCAGTGCAATGTGGTAGTTGAAGTCCAAAACCACCAGGATGTCCTTGCAAACACGTTTCAAGGCCATAGCTGGTTTTTGCTTTATTTTTAAAGCGAGTCCGATACTGCGGTTACAAATCTGTAGTCGTGGCATAATTATATGGTATTATCTTTCTTGCATAGACTTAGGAGGAATCATCTTGTTGATCAATAGTGACTGGTTTAATAAGTAAGTGAAAAAAATTACTTAGAAAATATAAACCAGGACATTATCAAAGTACATCAGTAGGGGGGTTTTTCCTTTTTTTTTTTTTTTTTTATCTAAACGTTTAAGAGCAGGAATTGAGGTGTGGAGAAAGCTGAAGGAATGAAGACTAAATAAGATTAGAGTAGCTTTGCAAGCAGTACCCTTTAAAATGTAAGATTACAATTCTTATTTCAATAGCTCCAGTGTGTTGGTCCTTTCAGTGATTTCTATTAACTGTATAGATTCATGACATGCATGTAACTAGAATGAGTGAACATCTGTCTGTTTTGAATGATATTTGAACTCGTGGAAAGCTAGTCCTTTTTGTCTTGATGTGAAAATGTATTTCGATTAGGCCTATAGCTGGTGTTGATTGTTTACTTTGATTTGAACTGGACAAAGGAATATTGGCCTAAAAAATAGCAGAGGTTGGAGGCTTTGGTTTTTATTTGGGGTTTATTTGTAATCAATTTGTATAGTATTGGCATTATCCCCTAAGTAAAAAAAAAATTCCATATGTCCACCTTAGTTTACATTCTGGTGTTTGATGTTTTTATTCTTAGTGATCCTTATCCTGTAACTATTACTTTTGCATACATTTCAATCTGGTTTTCTTTTTTTTTTAAGTCTTTATAAATTTAAGAAGTAATGAAAATGCATTAGATTAGTGACTCTTGTTTGAACCCAGGGTAGAACTCATGACCTGAAAACGAGATGGACTCTAAATGCTCTTTTCAGTTGGTAGCTCATTGTCCTCCTGTGCCTTCAGTGGGCATCTGTTACTTGTGATAACTGGTTGGGCACCTGCGGTGGGGTGTGGTGCTTGAGATAAGTGGCTTGTTCCCAAAAGTGAGGAGGAACCAACATAGAGCTTTCTTAAATGTTGAATATCTCTTGTTTGATCAGTCCATGAGCAAACATACTAGATAGCACTTCAGAACTGCTCTACAAAATTCTAAGATAGCTGCAGAACAGAGCTGTGACATAGGCCCAGTGGCTCTACTTCCCTTGCTCTGTCAGCTTTCCTTAGTGAAAGGATCTGTGGAAGCTAAACCTCCTTTCTAGCTAACTGGCAGTCTTTATCTCTCTCCCTAGCACAAGGCTAGACTTAAAGGGCAGAAGCATTCTTGTGGAAAAATTGGGTTTGTTTCCAAAGCAAACTCCTTCTGCAGAGCTTCCTTGATTAACATCACCTGAATAGTGTGGAGTGGCAGAGGAAGGAAGAGGCTCTTTGTGTCAAAACTACCACCTGAATGTACATTGATAGGTTTATCCCTGTAATTATCTACTGTGCCCAGTATATCACCTGAAACTTAAAATTAGAGAGACCATGGCTTGAAGACAGCCTTCTCTTCACTCGTTGAGCTGCAGTTGAGACCGAGCTGACCCTTTCCTGTGTAAACTGGTGGATGGTTGAATCCTGGTAATGGCTCAGTGTTTGTTCTGAATGATGGAAGCAAGCAAAAAAAAAAAAATCTTTTCAGTGTGGATGCAGGCCACAGTATGTAAGAAACTTTTCTCAACACAAAGGATGGGACTGTCAGCTCTGTTCCCTGTAGTAAGGTGATTAGTCAGTGCTTTTTTGTTTGTTTCTTTTAGGATTTTGGGCTTTTTCCAGGCTTTCTTAGTTCTTAACAACTTATCTCTGACATCAATCATTTAACTTTTTCCCTTACCCACCCCCTCCCAGGGCATGATAAAGAATTTTTTTTTTTAAATCAAATAAAACTCATTTCTGTTTGACCCAGGTAGGCTGCAAGTGGTTCTCTGTGGTTTCCACCCTTCAACTACCAAGGGAGGAAAGTGCACAAGCACCACAAGGAATTTCTCAGGTTGCAAATGGGATATCTGCCATTGCATCGCTATCCTGTGGGGGTGAGGAGGAAGTCAGATGTACTGCATGGTAGGGCACTTTGCTAATCTTGCTGAACTAATTACTGTTAGGTGGTTTTCTGGGTTTTTTTTTGTTTGCTTGAGTTTTTTGTTGGGGTTTTTGGGGGGTTTTTTTGGTTTTTTTTTTGTTGGTTGGTTTTTTTGGTTGTTGTTTTTGGTGTGGGGGTTTTTTGGGTTTTTTTTGTTGGTTTTTTTTGGGTTTTTTTTTTTTAAGAAAAATTGATAATTTAGCTGTAAACTGGTACGTCAGCAGCAGGGAATTCAGTATCTCATTAAATGTCTCCTGGTGTGTATGTGAAGCTTGCCTACCACCCAGTCAGGTCCAGCATGATGGACTTTTATAAACTGGTTTTAGATATTACAGTTAATCTGAAATTCAAGCTGTCAAAAAAAAAAGTCATACTAAAAAAGAAGAGGCATGCTAATGTGCTTTGAAACCTTTTTATTAAGGGGTTATGAGCAGCTAACTCTGAGACAATGTCTTTATTTTCCTTTTCCCCCACCCCTCACCCTCCCCCAACATACTTTTCTTTACATTTAATTTTGGTAGCTTTTGCTGGTTTGTTTTTTTGGAGCTCTTCAAAAATGTGTGTTTTCTTTAAGCATGAAGGTTGCAGTGCCAAGATACTTCATGCTTTCTGCTCCATAGCAAATGTTATTTGCTGCAGCACGGCTCTGAAAAGCAGCCATTATTCGCTTGCTATCTGATATTTGCTGAGCCAGCAGGACAGGAACAGCGAGGCTGCTTACCTGGAAGCCAAGCAGCAGCTCCAGTATGAGGCTGAAGAAGTGGCTGGCACTGTGTGTAGGGGCTCACACACCTCAGTTAACCAGCTTTCAAACTCCTAAGAGTTATCACTTGGGAATAGGGTATAAAAAATTATAAATGTCTAGTAGGTATGGTTGTCAATTTTTAAAGTATTCCAGGATCATGGAAAGCTGAAATGCTGGTGGCTGTGTGTCTCTTCACTTTCTGGTACCCTTAAAGATACCGTTTGCCTTAGTACAGCTGCCCTGTTCCCAGCTCACAGAATTGAGGAAGTCACAGTTTAAGTGAAGGGGACAAAGTCAAGAACTTTAGTAAAACAGTTGTTGCTTTTCGGAAAAGCAACCTTAAAGCTGGGAGTGAACTGTAGAGGTGTCTTGACAGAGAGTTTGGTATTTAGTCTTTTGAACATGTCTTTTGTTTTCTGGCTGCCTGTTCTTCTAGCCAGAAAGCGTCAGCTGCTCACTGCAGGAGCAGTTAAGCAGGCTGCTGACTGCCAAAACCCCCTTGCAGCAGCCTTGACTTTGCCACTGTGGTTAAGACACTGCTGTCCTCATCATCCAAGTCTCTAACCTGCTTTCTGGAGTGCTCTGGTAGGCTTGAGCTTGTTTCTAGTTGCCAAAATGTGTGGGGTGGGGTTTTGTCTTGTGTGTCTTTGTTTTTTAATGTCTTGTAATGTCTCATGTCCTGCATGTGGCAGCCGTACTTAAAATAGGGTATCACACTACTGCAAAATACTGTTACTTAATTTTTTTTTCTGGATGCTGCATTTTTTTCAGAATGTATTTCCTCAGAAGAAATAACGGTACTGTTACCTGATATTTCTTAAGGATGTTGTTTTCTGTAACCAGTGTATCAGAGCTGAAGGTGTGAAGTTGACTTGCTCAAGAAATGGAGCATCAGTTTGTGTCATGAATTCAGAACTGTATTGCTGCATATAAGTTAATTTTGTTTCTCATCTGAAATAATTCAAGTATATTGGTTGTGATTCCAAGGCTCTCAAGGTATCCATCTTTTTCCTGCTGCTCTGTGAGTTAAAATCAAGCACAGGTTTGGGTCATATATAGACCAAGTAGCAAAGAGAGAGCACGCTGAACAGCAGTGCTGCTTCAAAGGTCTGCGATGACTTTTGGATCTGAAGGGCAGACAGGGTTTCTTGTATCCCTCCAGCTTATGACATTCACTTCAAGACAGAGTGAAGGAGTGATGAGTGCTTTCTCACAGGCTTAAATTTAATACTAGGGCTTGTCAGCTTTGATAGCAGCCTGTGATTTCTCTCACCACCCTCCAGCAGATACTGCTCTGTTCAATGCTGTTGGTAAATGGGAAGTAGGCTGATCTCTTACTGCTTCTCTGAAGAGTTTGTTAGCTGCTTGGATGTAATTTTTAAAAAGCTTATTGAAGCCCAAGGCTGCAGAGCATTTCAAACTACTAGTATTTTAAAAAGCTAAATATGAACTACTGAGTATGCCTGTTCTTTTTTTGCTTACCTGAAAAGCCCTGAACTTCTCAATAAAATAAAAGTCAGTGCTATTATATGCCAAAGAATTGTGGTGATAAGCTTGTGAGAGATCACTGTGTTGAATTATTTTCGTTCCATGGATTCTTAAGCCTCAGAGGCTCTTCAGTGTTTCCTCCCTGTTTTGTTGTGGGCTTGTCCCGGTTTGGGCCAAATTCAGGGAAACGTCCAAAAGGAACGTCTCCTCAAAGGAAGGCAGGTTATAGCCGCCCCTCCCCCACCAGCTTCGGGAAAGAAATATTCCTTGGAGGAATGTGAAAGAGAAAATAAAAACTATTTATTTAACAAACACACAGGAAAAGAATAATAATGCTAAATAATGAAATCTCTCGCTGTGGAGAGAAAACCTGAAAGATTTGAGAGTCCTTCTGTGGGTGTGGTCTCTCTCCTCCTCCTCGGAGCTGGGTCAGCGTGGGGGACGCCTCCAGGCTGGTGGAAGGTCCCCCAGTGGGGTTCTGGTGTTCTGAACAAGTCCAGAAGAGAAGAAAAAAAGAACCCAAAGTCCCAGAAAAAACAAGGTTTAACTCTCAGTCTCTCTCTGAAGAAACAGAGCCGAAAAAGCTGGCTGAAAAGCAGGAAGGGTGCTTCCTCCCTTCTTCTCCCCACAGCAGAAGAACACAGAGGACTAGTGACCTTGGAGCACAGATGGCATTGAAAAAGTTTATCTGGCCATTTTTCTTTCTCTCCCCTCTCTCAGGCTCAGTTTAAAGGCACAGAAAGGCACAGGAGTCATGTCTGGGCATAGAGTGATGACAGGGGATACACATCATAAAGTCACCCCAAGATATTCCACCCCTTATCCCATATCATCAGCTCAATGCCCAAATGAATATATTCTAACTCTACACACACATTAATACATACATATATATGTATGTCAGCTCAAGACTGACAAAGCAGGATTTTGAAGTCTGCTCTTCCATGGAGGCCTGAGGCCACTAAAGCCTTCCTTGTGTTAGCCCCTCCAAAGTGACTAAAGACCTTCTTGTGCATTGGTACTTTGGCTCCTGGAAAAGAAAAATATCTGGAACCCTTAAAAGCAGAAGCTCTGAGACTTCGGGTTTTTTTTTCTTCGAGGCAGTGTAAATTTGCTCTTGTTGTACTCAAAAAAGAAGAATTTCATGCCACTTCCTATCCAACACCTGTTTTCTTAACAGAACATTTCTATGTTTTTACCTGTAGTATTTGCTAATATATGATAAACACTTGTTTGTATTTAAGTCTATTTAGATATTTGTGAACACTGTTTATGACTCTGCCTACCTGTGTCTTATTTTCTGGGGTCTTTTTCTTCAAAAGCCAGTCTCTGGTTGCTACTAATCTGTAGTAGGTTTGGGGGTTTTTAGTGTTTTTTCTCCATGCATTCTCTAAAGACTACAAAAAGTTGATATGAAAATAAAGTTACATAGATGAGTTTTGTTGGATCCATATTTCAGGGTGATTTACTGTGCGTTTGTGTTGCTGGTTTGCTTTACCTACAACTGTGGATGATATTTGTGTACACAGAAGTTGTGGAGAAGGGGCAAGCAAACTTAGGTTTGTTCTATGTTTGGTATAAACATCGACTCTGGAGGTGTGTGGGTTTTTTTCTTTTTTGAGGCTGTGACTGCTAGAGACGATACTTGCTGGAAGTGTTTTAGGATCCTCTGTTTTTTCAGCTGAGATTTCCTTGCCTCTTGCAGCAGAGCTTCCTCCTCCGTACACTGCCATTGCAAGTCCAGATGCCAGCGGTGTTCCTGTGATAAACTGCCGCGTGTGCCAGTCACTGATCAATTTGGATGGCAAGCTGCACCAACATGTGGTTAAGTGCACAGTCTGCAATGAAGCTACGGTAAAATGGATTTTTAGCGTTTTTCTTTTTGTGGGGGTAGAACTCATGTCCTCACCTGGACAGGGTGGGTCCCTTCCTGCCATCCCTAAGGAAAAGGACGAGTCAGCCCAGCTGACTGCCAGTGTGACTGGCGTGCAAGCTCGAGGCATGCTGGCACAAGGATGGTCATAAGCAGTTAGAATAAATGTTCATGTGGTCGAGCTGGCTGTGCAGGATGTCTCCTTCTGAGGAGGACAAAAAGCAAAGATGTAATTTAAGTAATTACTCTTCTGTAAAGAAGGATAAAATTGGTTTTGATGGGATGAAGAGAAATGTGGAATTGAGTTATTCTAAGAGTGGGAGAGACAAAGTAACTTAACTGCACCTTTCCCTGGATGTTTGCCTTTCTCCTGAAATACTATTCAGTCACTTGGTTTGCTTGTAACAGACCACAATAAAAAAACTTCGAAATGTTTAAGTCCTATGTTCTTTTTCAATGATCACAGACCTATTTGTTTCTTCTCCTCTTAACTGAAGTCTTCAGTCTTTGGCCTCCTGCTTCTTTTTTTTCCTCCTGTCACTTTTAGTTTTGGGATGTGATACTGCCGTGCTCCACAGCTACTGCAAGCATTTATATGAAAAATGCTGGATTAGTTTTATTATATGGATTTATTATATATTTATTATATGAAAAGAACTTTAAATTATGTCCAGAAAACAGGAAGCCTTAAAACTGCAGGAATTTTTTTTTTCCACTTAAAAGTGAGAGTAGAGAACCTGCCACTGATAGTTGCTTTCCTGTCCCATATATAATGTTTCAAGCCAAACAAAGTATTGTGCACCTTTTCATCTGCTGTATGAAAGGTACATTGAAACTTGACTCCCAGGCTGGAGAAATTTTAAACAATACTGAAATTATCTAAGATTACAGTTCGGTGATGCCTACGTGTTGTCTTAGTGACCAGGAAACAGACTGTGATCCTTTCACTGTTGAATAAAGCCACTGTACCAGGCAAGAAAGGTTGTTCGATGTTTTGACTGTTTTTTGGGTGGTTGTTTTTTGGGGTTTTGGGGGTTTTTTTTTTAATATATCACTATTTAAGCTCACATTTTAAAAAAATGACTGAACCAAAGCCTTGAATTGTCGTTGCTAAAATATGAATGTTTTTTCTATGAGTTTGCAGAATTTGTTTGTTTTAATAAGGAAATTTTCACTTCTTGAGAAAGAAAAAACTTCTAATTTTGTGTTGACTCTGAAGTTTCCTCTGTAAGAGGAAGTGTATTTCTCTGTTAGCAAGAACTTTTCAGTGAAGTTGTTCTGCTTTGCCATCCTGTTATGTGGAAAAAAGTGAATTGCTATGACTTCTGATGTGTGTTCTCTGGTGGTTGTGGTTCTTTTTTTTTTTTTTTTTCTTTAGCCAATCAAAAACCCTCCTTCAGGGAAGAAGTATGTTAGATGTCAGTGTAACTGTCTCCTTATCTGTAAGGATACGTCTCGGAAAATAGGCTGTCCAAGACCAAACTGGTAAGAATAAAATACTCTCAGTGCCTTGAGATAGTTTTCTTTAAAGCAACTGTTATCTTTGTGCTGAGTATTTAAAACTAAAAGAGGTTCAAGACTTGGTCTCTTTACATGGACACTTACAGAGCATTACTGAATTGGTACAGACACAGGTAGTGCTAGTGTCCATTTTGAATATTTTTTTTTAAGATTAAAGAGGAAAAAGGTTTCTTCTTTTTCTTTTAGTCTCAGATGTGTGTCCTCCATTTTAGCTACTTTGTTAGTCAAAACTAATGTAAAGAACAACAGAAGAAAATCCCCTTCTTGTTTCTGGGACTTAAAATTCATGATTTCTTGGAGATTTAGTTACTGTAAACAGACAGGATACTCACTTTGCTAAGCTCAGAGTAGGGATTCAGAGTGAAATGGGAGACGGAGCGGTAGGTTGGCTTCAGTCCTGTTCTTCTTAGTTATGCTGAGTTTTCATTCTCCTCTCAGGTCTCAACTCTAATGTACACACTTATTATAAAAGAAGCAATTGTGATTGCCATAGAGATTGTTCTTACTGTTGGGCTTAAGGTGCTAAAGATTCCAGAGGTAGGAGGAGTTTGATTCTAAGTGGTGCAGCTTTAAGAAGAGAAATGGAGAGGAAGGCTGAGCCTGCAGATAGGAGAATGGGAGCTCTATCCCACCAAGTGCCCTAGTCACCAGTCTGTTGGCTGCTCTGGTTTTGAAACATAGTTGGAGACTTGTGGCAATTACTCTTTTTTTACTAATGCTGTGCTGGGGAGGACTTCAAAACATTCCAAACATTTTCTCAGAGTGCAAAAATGTTCCTGGGATAGTTCAGTTATAATGTATCACATGGTTGGTAACTAAACTAAATCAGAAGCTCCTTAATTTTATTAAAATAATCTCAAAAGTATACATTTAAGCAGTTTCCCTAAGGTAGTCTATGTATTTGTCTTGCTAGAAACTGAGCAAAATTGGTGTACTTTGAAGGAGAATTGGTGTACTTTGAAGGAGAGAGTTGAGAGCATGCCCTAAGTGGAAGACTCCAGATTGAAGGAAAGCCATTCAGAATACAATTTTAGTTGTAGGTGGAGAGAGATGCAACACAAATTACATATTGCTTTCATTTTCCCCCACACTTTTTTATTCTAAGAAGTCTCATCCTCATTCTGTTTTGAGTTGGTTAATTTGGGTACTGTCATTTTGGACTGACAAATTGTATAATTAAACTGGAAACACATTGAACATAAAAGCAAATACTTAAAAACTTTTAAAGTAAATTGATTGCATTTAGTCAACCTAGGGTGGTTTTCTTATTTAGTTTACTAAGTTTGAATGGAATTTTTACTGTGCAAAATGTAGATATACTTCTTACATTGACATGGTTGTCATTAGGGTGGGAAGGAGAACCAGGTTATGGATATCCTTACTCTTTCTACATGTTTCACATGGGTATGTACCTTTCAATTCTCAGGCTTGCTCAGCCTGAATATTAAGTTTTCATTTTTCTGGGGAGTGTGTCTGTCATATGCTTGCAAGTCTTTGATCTCCATAGGGTTTAGACTTGTATGGCTGATCTTATAGGGAAAGAGAATGTTTTTAAAACTGGAAACACTTTGGAGAGAGACCAAAACTGGGTGCATTAGCTGTTTAACAAGTAGATTGTAGTTTTAAAATGTAAAAATATTTGGTAGTGACCGAGCTAATTGCTTGAACGCATCGTCCTTCTCTTTTGGTAGCTTAATTACATGTGTATCTGATGTTCTTAACACAGTAGGCGCATCATTACTCTTGGTCCAGTAATGCTGATTCCAGAAGAGCAGCCAGCTCAACCTGCCTTGCCAGTTCAGCCAGATGGAACTAGAGTGGTGTGTGGGCACTGTGGAAATACCTTCCTTGTAAGTAAAGCATCACATTCTCCTTCTCGCCTCACCGTGCTATCCCTCAAGCTGTTTGTTGTAAGCAGTTTTAAGAGTGTATTGCCTCACTCTCTGGCATCATTGAGGAGCTAAAACTTCTTCTGGACTCATTGTTACGGATGTGTGGTCTGTATTTGGTTATCTTTATATGTCTTTCAAGAAAACTTTTAACTGTCTTTCTGTGCATGGATAGATAAAGCCCAAAGTCTGTCTTATTGTTCAGTGATGTGAGAGTGGACAGTGCTGGAAAAGGAAGTTGGACTTCCAGGTGCTGTTAAGGCTTGCAGTGGTGGCTGTGTTCTGCAGTAGCCAAGAGAACAGTTCTGTCATTGCTGAATGAGCCCCTGAAAGCTGTTGGTTATGGCACTTGCCATTGGCATATCTGTAGGTTGTTGGAGAACTGGGGGTTTTGGTTTAAATGTCACAGTTTATCCCATTTTTGAAGTGGAAGGATGCATGAATACTCTTCTGCTGTTGAACTCTGTAGCTCTCTAAATAGACATGGTGCTGCCACACTTGAATTTTGATTGCAGTACACAAGTAAGCTAGCTTTGGTGTCACCATCCAGCAGTGCTTGAATCTCTGTCAGGTTTGTAGGTTGTAGGAAATGGCTAGATAAGGGGTACAGTTAAAGGTAACATGAGAGAGGTGGCACATTCCTGAAACAAAGGATTATAAAACTCATAAAGATCAGAGAATACTCAAGTGGATGTTATGCAAGGAAAAAAGGAAGCTTAGGGGATGCCACTTCATGTTGGCTTGTACCAGCAGAGAAAGAAGGGTTCGCTTATCGTAGGTTCTATAATGGAATAGGCTTGTGCCTTCAAGTCTTTACTTCAGGTTTATGGATCAGTGAGGTGCTTTCATGGCTTAACCCCAGCCAGCAACTCAGTACCACGCAGCTTCTTGCTCACTGCAAACACCACCCAGCCCCCGTGCCCCGGTGGGGAGGAGAACTGGAAAAAAGGTAAAACTTCTGGGTTGAGGTAAAAACAATTTAATGATTGAAACAAAAAGAAAACTACTGCTAATGATGATAATAAAAATAGTAATGAAAACAGAGAGAGAGGAATAAAACCTATAAGAAACAAGGGGTGCTCAATACAATTGCTCACCACCTGCTGACCCAGCCAGTGCCCAAGCAGTGTTCAGCAGCTCCCAGCTAACTCCCCCCAGTTTGTGTACCAAACATGATGTTCTATGGTATGGAATATCCCTTTGGCCAGCTCAGCTGTCTTGGCAGTGCTCTCTCTCAGCTTCTTGTGCACCTCTTTGCTGGCAGAGCATGGGAAACTGAAAAGTCCTTGACTCAGGGTAAACACTACTGAGCAACAACTAAAACCTTAGCTTGTTACCGACATTGTTACTGAATCCAAAACAGAGCACTGTACCAGCTATTAAGAAGAAAATTAATACTCCCAACTGAATCCAGGACAGGTGTGCTCTAATGTCTTAACTACTGTAGTAGGTGGTGAGTACAGGGAGCAGGAGGTGGCCCTTATGCTTCTTTCTTTTTTTTTTTTTTTCTGAAGAGAAACTAGGAATATGATAATGAATTTACAAGTAGTGTGCTAACTGGAAAGCAATTAGAGAGGTGCTTGAGAAATAGTCTGTCTAACAATTCTGCTTATATATTAAAAAATACATCATTTCTTATAACCCTTGCTGAAGAACAGTAGTCTGAAAGTGAAGATAGCTGAAGTGGGTTTTCTGTTTGCTTTTTTTTTTGGCCTATCTTTCAGGACTTTCACAAGCATGGGAGTTCCATTTGTCTTTATCCCCTATTTACTACGTATAAGTACACTCCAAATTAACTTTGTAGTTGACACTATGAACTGCTTTGGGTAAACATAAGGGGAAAAAACCAAACCCATAAGAGCTGGTTTTGCCCATAGCTACTGGATTATGCCTTAAAAGGCTAAGTTTTCTAGTTTAGGATTTGTGCATGTGACTTCATATCTTCTTGTTGCTTTAGGGAACTGCAACATTTTCATCTTCATAGTCCTATTTGCCAGGATAAGACCACTTCATGTTATGTTGAAAAGAAACTCTCAGAACCATTAGAAATTGGAAGCTTGCTATTTTTTCGTGCTGAGTTATCAGTTTGCTTTTTTCCCCCCTTATGTTACGCAGCTTTCCTACCAGTCTTTTGCTTCTACTTTTTCTGTAATTAGATCTGAGATTCTGAAAATAAAATTATTAGTTAAGAAAAATCAGGAAATTGCTTGGATTTGAGAATGAGCAGAGAAACAACAAAAAAGCGTTTTAGCCAGCCTGGAAACTCAATATCTGAGTAAGTATTTCTGCCTTTTGATATCTCCTTGTTGTGAAGAAAGTGCGTGGTGCTGGATGCATCTCTCAGCAACTCAGTAGGCTATCCCTTTTACTTTACTTGGCAGTTAAAAAATAAAAAAAATAGACAAGCAAAGCTAGAATCCTTGGGATAGAAAAGTCAAATTGTCATGTTCTGTGTTCTTTTAAGAGTATCAATTTGTTCACCACCTTTCCAAGATTTTTTTTTTTTCCATTTGAAAACATAACTATGGGGGCTGTGCTTTGCTCACCTCTGCACTTGGGGGGCTGTTTTTCACAAATTACGAAGAGCGTGTTCCTTGCTATGGAGTGCCTTAAAGTTTCTTTGTCTTAGCTGGAAGAATGGCTTAGTACTGATGTGAAATTGTAGCCAAACTATCAATACTTCACATCTTGTTAATCAGATTTTTTTTTTTCACTTGGTAACCTGATAGAAGTTCTTTCTGTGTTAAGGTTTCTACTGTTTCTGGCAGATTTGGACTTGACAAGTAGAAAAAGGGGTAGTATAGAAAAGGAGGGCAGGACGAGGGTTTAACTGTGTTGCTAAATATCAGTTTGATCTGGTTTGGGCTGTTTTGAGAGCTTTTGGACTTGGGCTGTGAAGTTACTCTTTCTGCCAGCGGCAGGTCATTCATTCCCTGCTACCCCTCTCTGAGGGACATCTGCCTGCAATGGCCTGTGGCTGTCAGAGGCTGAGTTGCCTTTGGAAATGGGGAACAAGGGAGGGCTGTCCCTGTGTCCTCCCCCTCTCTGCCATCTTCCTGCTACTGTCCTGTTTTTGGAGTGACCTCAAGGACGAGAAGCCCAGGAGCAAGCTATAGAAGCCACAGGCTGCAGGCTGAGCACTGTGCTTTGTCAGTTGTGCTTTGTCATTTTTTTTTTTTTTTTTAAACTAATCAAATACGAAAATTACTTCTTCTGAACTAATTGAATAGAAAATCCATTAAACTTTTCTGAAAACTTGGATGTGTTTTAGTTTGCGGAAGTATTTTGCTTTCCCGAAGGACCAGAGGGGAGTAGAGGGGAAGCTTCTTTTGCAGAAGCAGCTGTATGTAGGACTGTGTATATATTTATGTGCATATGTCTTTTTTTTGTTTGGTTTTGGTTTGGTGGGGTTTTTTTTTCACTGTCTTGTGTTGAATGCATTGAGAACTATTTTAGACTCAGAAGGAAAATGTTTGACTATTCTTCCAGTAATGCCTTTGATAGATGTCTAGTTTTGTCCACAGTTGAAACATTTGAAGAGCTCTGGATTCCTCATCTGTTCATCTGTGTTTCAGTATACCTAACCAGGGATTTGGGCTGTATTATTGCTTCATTTTAAAAAAGTCATTGTATTCTCAGCAGAGAGCTAAATTTCATGTAGCTGTAACTTCTTAACAACGTGAATCAATATTGTGTACTTTAAAGCACTCTGTAATATGGGTAAAAAATGCCAGTTTAAGCATGATTTAGAATGTACACGAACATAACCTTTCCCCACTGTGCTAATATGATTTGAATTCTTGTAGTTTGAATGTCTTGTCACAATTTTGCTCTTTTTCTACACATACTTCTGGTCTGTGTAAAAGGCATCATAACAGTTACTGCTTCTGTTATTTCCAGGTAACTCTTGATGACAACAGATTATTGCTGCCTCTTTTTTCCATTAATATTTGCAGCCCAAATGCATTTGAGTAGCCATTAATAATTTGGTCTAATTATTAGAAATTTTAAAACCCTGGAAAGATCATTAATGAGTAACTAAGGAAATGCAGTTGCCTACGCTGTGGTATAGAAGTGAAACGGGTGTATAGAAGTGAAGTTGAATTACAAGTAGTTAAAATATAGATCCTGGAATTAGACTCCCTTTTATTTCTGGAATTGCAATTTAAAGAGCTGAAATAACTGCTCTGGTGAGGCCTTGCTCCATCCCCAGTACTGACAATTGCATCTTATCCTACTTTCACTGTGTAGAACTAAGGGAAATGGAGTAAGTTCTTGAAAGGGAAGCAGAAAAATACTAAACTTGTTCCTCTGCCAGGAATGTGGAAGTAGAATTAATGCTCTTAAAATGCTTGGCTTGGGTGGGGAGTATTACAGAAGTTTTATTAAGGAATAAAATAGAATTCTGCTAAATCAGTTTGGTCAAGTTTTGTAAACAAATAATACCAGTTACATAGTTGTTCTCTAAATGTGTAAATGGGTATTTCAGAACAAGAAAAAAAAAAGATGGATTTCTTTTCAGTGGAGTTTTATCCCCAAGTAAATAAAACCGAGGGAGATGTTCAAGAGGTAGGAAAATGCTCTATAAATACCACAGTTCGAAACCTTGCTCACAGCAAAATCTCTTCATACTGACAAGGCATGAGAAGACACATCTTCCTTTGCTCATAAAATCATACATTTCTTCTCAGCATTTAAATGATGCTTGCTGTAGGTTGGTGCTGCTTTCCATACAAGGATGGGCTCTGATTTTGATTTGTGGTTGTAGCAGTTACAACAGTGTTCACTTCAGCAGGCCAGCTTTCAGATTTCTCATGGAGATAAGGCAGGTCCTAATGAAGGCATCGGTGATCTGCACTCTGGCTTCTTCCCCTGCTATTAACTTGCAGGGTGACTTTTGCATAAATCCGGAAGGGAGAGGAGAGGAAAACTGTAGTTCACCAAGAAAACTTCCAACTAACTTCCATTTGAGAAAGGCAACAGAAGAGAGCTGCAGTTACAAAATAACTGCTTACAGGGAGAAGAAAAATAACCTTATTCCCTTGATCAAGACAAATGTTTAAAATGCTTGTTTAATACTAATGTTATCACAGAATGAAATTTAACAGAACTTGCTGTTTTTAAGTGAGTATATAACTATGTGTCCCCTGGTTGAGTTAGTCCTAGGCATTGCTTTCACTAAGGCTGTTTGCCATGTGGGTTTTAGTCTGAGCATGGAAGTTGGTGACCCTCCCACGTACAATTTTACGTCTAATCTTTTTAACAGTCATGTAAAGTAGCCAATGGTGTTATTTCCTTGATATAAAATGTGATATCTACTTTCTAAAATATTCTTTAACTAATCTTTCTGTACACCCATAACTTAGTTTTCATGAATGATGCAAGGGTTGGGAAAAGATTGGAAAATACTTCTGTCTGTAATTGTGCCAAAGAAAACTCACTTATTTTGATTCAGGGTATATTCATAGTCTTTAAGTAAGAGAAGAAACCTATTAATATTATAATGTTGCCCATACTACGCCTGTGGATGCAACCACATTACGTCAAGCAAATTCTGTAATACTGAGGCAAGTCATGGGAAATGTTCACATGGAAATCCCAATCTGATGTTGCCACTGACAAAAGGGCACCCCATTTATAGAAGAAAACAAGAAACAAGTCAAAGAAAGTCTGAGAAGCAAAATGTTTTCATTGTGACATTTAACATTAAGGGCAACAACCATTTTCTCAGGTCAATTTTTCAACCTTTCTCTTTTTTTCTTTCTACAGTGGATGGAACTGAGGTTTAACACACTAGCAAAATGCCCACACTGCAAAAAAATGTAAGTTCTCTGAAAGCAAGGTTATGTAAATTACTGTGAAGCAGCCAGTGTTTCTTCTGTAAAGGTCTTTGGAGTAAAGTGCATCGGCTGTGCTGATTATTTTGCCATGTTCATCTGAACTTCGAGGCTAAAGTGGATCTTGTGTGCACGTGAATTCTACAGTCTTTATGTAGAAATCAGTAACTGACATATCCAACCTGTATTTATGAAAGTGCTCTGATTGAATTGACAAAGGCAAATATAAGTAGCTAACAGTAGACAGGAATGGGTTGCTAAAATTAACATTTTATGTCCTTGAAATTTTACCTCTTCATACAGTAGTAAGCAGATGTCATCTTTAAAGGTAGAACTTGAATTGCTTTATTGTAAAAGGTGGAAAGGAAGTAATCTTGTCTTAATTTGAAAGAGGGTTTACTGATACTATAAACTCAACGACTAACTTGTGTTAAGCATCTTAATGCATTAGCTTGTTTAATGTTTATGAATTACTCTGGAATAACTTGTCTATTCATTTGTTATTACTTTAACAAGAACAAGAAATATTAGAATACAAGAGCTATAAGTGGTTTTTTGGTTTTGGTTGGGGTTTTTTTTCTCTTTTTGAGTATTTGTTTTGGCGTCTCTTATCTGAGCTCCGGTTTGGATTTGGATTAGCTCTTAATTTGGATCGTTGCACTACCAACATACTTTAAATTTGTATGGAATCTCAACCACAGGGTGTGAAATAAGACATAAATACTATTTCAGAGACTTTCATGTCCTGCTGATTTATTTAAATATTTATCTTCCTTTGACAGTCAAGTGTGACTTCCAGTTAAAGTAGCAAATGTGTTTTCCACTGGGAATGGAGAACCTCAGCTGTGTTGCGTGTTGTAGGAAAACTAGCAGGTCCCTTAGGAAGCAGAAGGCTTAGGAGGATAAAGGTGCTGTAGGTGTGGGCATGGCCTGGCCTTCAACACTGATTGAAGTCTTTTTATTGGAGTATTTGATAGAGAAGTTGGTCTAGTGTGTTTAACCTCAGGGGTGTAACCAACCTGGTGTGGAGTTGTGGATATGTTCTAATTTGCTTAGGTTAAATAAACTCAGTCTTGATGAGATGCTGCTTTGCAGGGGTGTTTGTACTGACACATTAAGTCTCTTCAGTCCTTGGGGAGGGGTTGGAGTTTTGCTGTTTGGTTTGTTTTAAAACTAATTGCAATTATGTTTTATATTTTACGTCACCCTTGTTAGCTGACCTTGGCTTTTCTCTTGACTCTCCTTAGGTCAGTGTTATTTGTTGTTTAACCTTAAACACCAAAACAAACAGCAAAAACCAAACAAAAAAAAATCAACCCCAACAACAACAGTAGCAAAATAAACCACGCTCCAAGCAACAGTCAAAAGTCACAGCATGTGATCTTTTGGTCTGTCTTGTGTTGATTAATGTTGCTTCTGTTTTAAATTCCAGCCAAACTCAAATGTTTTTGTAGTATTTTCTTCCATAAAGTGCAAAGCATGCTATCTGTATGTAGGAAAGCGGGAGCCTCTCTGCAGTGCAATTTGTGATAATTACAGCTTGTGTGGCAACTCTACTGCAGAAGGCAAAACAAATTTTAACAAGTGGGCTAGTCTGTCCTTGGGCTGAGGATGCAAGCTGTGGAATATTGTAATTTAGCTTTGAATGAGTTGCTTGGTGCTTTCCCGCACTTGAGATGTGATGGTTGGGAGTTCTGCACTTCCAGCAGCATAAACATTTCTAATACATGGATTTAGGGCACAGCATAGGTGAGACAGAGCTTTGAGTCATGATGACAGAATAAATAACTGCGGTGACCTGCTTTCTATCAGGTCTTTGTCAGAGGTCATCATAGCCAAGTAGTTAGAAGGGAATGTAGGGTTTCATATTACTAATGTAAAACTTCTTTCATTAGTAGCTGAGTAGACAGATGTAGAACTGTTCATTTTTTCTGTTGATTCAGTTGATTGTCCCTGGAAAAGGAGAGTGTCGACTAAGGCAAAAGGCACCTTGAATCACTGCAACAGCAAGTTTTTCAAGGAGACATCGGCTGAGACTTTTAGGTTCTCAAGTAATTTTCATAATTTTGTTTCAAATGTTTTTAAAAGTGCAGTGAATCTCTGCAAATAGTTTGTTTATCCATTTGGTTGATGGATACTAGATATTTATATTAAGAATGTCTTCTAAAACTGCAGGGGAGATCAGAAGTTATTACATGAAAAGGTTAATAATGAAATGGTGGTCAGGGAGAAATAAAGCCATCATGTCTCATAGTACTTAAACAGAGGAATCTGTCATATCTGAATGTAGGGGGAAATAGGATCTTGTTTGTTTTTAATCCCATCTATGTGCTACCATTGTGATGCAACTTTATTTTGTGACGTACTTGTTCTGTCTTGCAAAATAACTTGGGAAATGTAGGAAATGAATTGTGATGTAGAGAATAAAATCCTTATTTGGTAAATGACCAAATCTCTTTGCAAGTGGGCTATAAACCTGTCATGTCAGTATAGGTAAGGTGTTTGCAGAAGCCTTACTGATGCATAGTGGCTCTGCCTGACACAGGCCCTTACTTGCATGTTATCCACTGCAGTGGGAAAACAAATGTAGCTAATGAGGAAATTGTCATGATACAGTTTTATTTTATAGTGACACCTGGGAATGGGGGAGAAACTGTTTCTTTTTGCTGATTTAGTGTTCTTCTGTATTTTGAAATACCAGATGTTTATCAGCTTGTTTTCCAAGAGTGAGAGATTTAGGGAAGGCTTCCGGTATTTTTCTCATTTAATGATGGAGAAGAAGCAGGAATTGCTTTTTTGTTTGCTGTTCTCTTTCTCAAGATGTATATTAAATCATCTAGAAAATTCAGGATCATGAATTCATTTACTAGAAAGAGAATTAAATGGTACAAGTTATTATTTCAGAATGTCAAATCTATTTTTTTCCTTTGGAACCTCTCTCTTTACATTTTAAGGTCTGCCAAAACTATGAACCCTAATGAATTTATAACACCTTTGCCCCATAAAGGACTTTTAAGGAAGAGAGAGATGTTGGAATCCCATCAGTACTGTGGAGGATAATTTTGGCAGTGCTATTCACTTTCAAAATATTGGCATTTTAATTTTCCTCTTAAAAGCCTTCTTAAAAGCATGTCTGAAATCCTGGTCATAATTCCTATTATTTGGAGCACAAGAGACCCAGCATTCCTTCCTGTGCTACTTCTTTTATAAGCCTTTGTCCTGTGTGGCAGCTCTCCCCTCTTCTAATTACTACCTGATGCTGTATTGGATTTGGCATCTTTTATATCTGCTGCTGCTGCCCAAAGGTCTGGCAGGTACCTTTGCTTCCTCAGCTGCAGCTCAGGAAGAAGGAACTGCTGCTTTCTCTGTAGAGAGTTCCCTCATATTCTCCCAATGGAACTAATTGGTTGCTTCTGTGATATGAAAAAGTTCTTTCGATCCATTTTTAATATTGGGATGTGCTTGTCAAAGTTGTCACAGTTGGTAGGTTTTTGGGGTAGAGTTTCAGCTTTCTTTATTCTAAGTTAGTTTGGGGTTGTTATTTGTAATTTGGGGTAGATAGAGGGAAGCTTCACTGTCTAGAGTGGGCCAGGGGCTGGTATCACTGTTGGGAGGTGAAAAATGAAT
Source organism: Falcunculus frontatus (assembly GCA_013398115.1). Taxonomy (NCBI): domain Eukaryota; kingdom Metazoa; phylum Chordata; class Aves; order Passeriformes; genus Falcunculus; species Falcunculus frontatus. Next base: position 4,078,266 of record VZRV01003964.1, on the reverse strand, counting down.
TATAATTTATTGGGACTCCTAGGTCTGTTATGTGACTATATAAACTTTAATATCTTTATTTAATCATTGCTTTCTGTGGAAAGAGAACGGCAACTAAATTGAGACATTCTTTACATTTCCATTTTGTGGTATTTGAGTTGATGGTTTCTCCCCCAGCCTTTTTTACTGGATAGGAGGAGACGCATCTTGAGAGAAATATGGATGGAAAATACACACAGCACCTCCAATGTTATGATTACAAAAACAAGACTGTAAGTCAGCTCTGAAAGTGAGTCTCTTTCCCAGAATGAACTTTGTCTCTGCGAGCAATACACAGCACAGTAAATATCATGTATGTGTTAGGTGTATTGAACATGACACTTTTACCAGCTTATCTTATGGTATCCAGCTCTGTAATAGAATTAACTTTGAGTACATACCCACGAAATCCTGCAAAGGAGGGAACCTAAGGTCACTTTGGCAAGCTCAGTCTCTTCCCTTTCCCCCTTTTATAAAACTACTGTTTGATTTTATTATTTTTAACTCATGTAACTTGGAATTGAACATATCCCTTTTCTAGAATGGCTGTAGAGTGGCTTTTGAGGGAGTGTGTGGAGATGTGTGTGAGAGGGTAAGATACCATTATTTGCCCAATTGGTAATTCTCGTACCGTATTCATACCCCAAGCACCCTCCAGTGTCCCATTTCACTGTGTATTGTGAGGTTTTGCTAAGAAAGTCATTTCCCCATGGAAGCTAATGAGCAGTACTTTTTGGGGACTTTTCCAGCTCCTCTGAAAATGGCCTGTGAGCAGTCACTTTATTCAATTCCTGCCTTGAAAGATGAAGCTCAGTGTCTTAGCTTGAGGACTGTGGTGGTGTTTGTTTGTTGTTTTTTTTTTTTTCTTGGAGCATTTTAGAAATTCCTTGTAAAGTAATGATGTTGAAGTAAAGCTGCTTAAACCAATCTATTTGAAGGCTTTCTAAGACAAATGCTTAAAAAGTTTAGTCACATGCAAAGCATATGAGGCCTTGCTATGTGGTTAATTAACTGGAGCCAGAAATTTGGTCAGTCATATGACACACGTACTACTTCAATAGTTTGGCAGTGCTTTCTACTGTTAGGCATTTGTCTTGAATATGTTGAACTACTGTGAGATGAAAACAACTTTCTCTTGCACCCTTGAACACAGAGTGAAAGCATTACACTATTTCCAAAGGTGTGTTGATCTCCCAGAATGGGATGAAGTACTTAACTAGTGATAGCATGCTTCAAGGCACGTCTAAAATAGATAATACGTTTTGTAAAAACACTTCTGCCTCTCTAGTCCTTTTAATTGTGTTTCAGTGGACTTGAATCATATTCCTATTTTCCTCATTAGTAAGCTGTATGTGATTGCAAACGTGTGACTCCAGGTGTATTTGCTATATAATGGTGAGCTTCTAGAATAATTTTAATGTAATGTTTTATTTGCATTTTATATTCTGTTTGAGTGAAGCGGTGTAATAGCTTGACGCAGCAGGTAGAGACAGAGCTGTCTGTCCTGGAGTTCATAGTCTAGATGATGAGTGACAGAACTTCCAGAGGATTTATTTACCTTGGTTGTCAGAAGTGATTTGTGCAGCTCATGTAAATTGTGGTAGAACTCTGAAAGAAATTGAAAAGTAAGAAGAACTTGTCATGTTCTTCAAGTTGCTAACACTGACTTAACGGCCTAAAGAATTTCAGTATTTGAAGATGTTGAACATGGAAAAAAATTACATGTCTGTGACTAAAATGATTTGTATTCATCTTCAGAGCAGTTTAGCCACTGAACAATATTGAGTGTCCAGGAAATAGATAGTGAAGGTTGTTATTAATGACATGTAGGGGTGGTAGAAATTATGTTCAGTTACTTAGATGCAGTGAAGTATTGAAGCCATACGCTGATGTACTAAAAGTCTGAAGGATGTCTTGCAACCAGTATGGAAGCAGAAAAGCAAACTTGAGCTTTGCCATCCTAAGGCTATCCAAGACAATGACTGGGGTGCACTGTGGGTACAGAAGGTAGGCACTCAAACTGTGGGTGTGGCACCGTTCTCTTTCTTGTAGGCGCCTAGATTTTCAGGTACTAGATAATCACCAATAGTTCACCTTTAAAATAAAAATGTGGACTCTGTCGTGTACTTTGTAGTATAACTGTAGACTTTGCTTACAACTCTGTAAACTTAAGATGGTGTATGTATTGCCATTCTCTTTCCATGCCCCCCCACTGAGACTGAACAGTTACTGTTAATGGTAGAGGTGGTTTTTGTGGTGGTTGTTATTTGGTTGGTTGGGTTTGGGTTTTTTTGTTTGTTTTTAATTTACAATACCATTTATTTTCTGACAGTTCTTCTGTTGGAAGCGCGCTGCCACGGAGACGCTGCTGTGCATATATCACAATTGGAATGATATGCATCTTCATCGGTGTTGGATTAACTGTGAGTGATAAACTTGCAACTGTCTGCAGGGGTGTGTGTGTTCAGAGTTCAGAGTGTGTTCTCCTAGTTGACCAGCTTTTCTTTCCCCAGCATTTGAGTAAACCTTCCTAAATTCGTGTGGTTTTTGTTATCTCTATCAAAACTGTGGACTTAATCATCTGAGTTAGCCAGGAAAATGAAATGGTTTTTTCCTCTTTTTAAAAAAGGGTATTCTGGCACTTTGAGAATCTCTTCTTTCTGATGTTAAATTTGAGTCTTCATCTCTAAAAACTTCAGTTTTATGAAAAATGGTTCATTTCACTGTAGAAATACTGGAACATCTTGCTCTTGCTAGAGCTCTCAAAAACTTCCAGGTTTCCAGAAATACATGTTGCTGTATAGCCAGAAATATAAGTTCCACTGCAGTAGGGGTGAATGGGATACCAAGTGCTAAAATGTGTGTGTCTTTGTAATTTGTACAAGCTATAAGGAGTAAAACCAGTTAATAAGCTATTTACAAATTAAAAGGCTCACCCTGTTGTTACTTTGTTATGTAAAAAGCTATCTGGCTTACCAGTATCTCATATGGGTTACCTGAGCCAACTTTCTACCTGGGAATCCTAGAAAAGTTCATGTGAGGAAATACCTCCAGTGAATTCATATGTGTAATTCTCATTATGCCTCTAACTTGCATTTTAACATTTATGTGTGAGTTTAAATTAGTTATTAAGGATTTTCCCGGCTCCCTAATAGAAAAAAACCAGCCCAGAGATAAAAACAGTGAGAGACAGATTTGTTTTCCTTTTTTTAATGACCTTACTGAATTTGAAAATTATATGGAAACATTTCTCTATGATGTTTGTCCAGAGGCTTGTGTAGCCTCCATCCTTGGAGTTATTTGGGATCTAACTGGGTTAAAACCCTGAACAACTTGGTCTGACCTTAGAGTTGACCCTGCTTTGACTGAGGAGTTGGCACTAGAGGTCTCCTGATCTCCCTTTCAAGCTCAATTATCCTATGGTTATGTAAAATTAAGCCAATAAAATACCAAATTTACTCTTATCAGAGTTGAAAAGGTGCTGAAACCCTTCTCCTTAATATAACTTGCTCTTCCCTGAAGAACATATAGTGCTGTATGCTTGACACTACTGTTTTCTCTTTTTAGGTTGGTACACAAGATTTCGCCAGGCGATTTCACGCAACATATGTTTCTTGGGCTGTTGCTTATCTCTTAGGTTTAATCTGCCTCATTCGAGCCTGCTACTGGGGAGCCATTAAAGTCAGCTATCCAGAGCACAGTTTTGCATAGAGAAATTGTTAGGTTATAGATGAACATCTAGTAGTTCTGGATATTAAATCTTGGACACTTTTAAAACCTTTCCTGTAAGGATTCCATTCTGTTCAAAGTAGTTTAAAGACTGGGGGTCTCTAAGAACAAATGTTCATTGCACTACATAATATGCAAATAGTTTGTTTTGCTGCTAGATTCCCTAGCTCTGAATACTAAGGCTGTGTTTACATGTTCATAACTCTGTCTTTATAGGCGTTGAATTTTATTTCAACAGACAGTATTAAGTTTTACATTTCCTTTGTTATGTTAAAATCCGTCTGCCATTTTTCTAGATGATCAGTAAGAATTCAAGAGCAAGAGTGTTTATAAGTGTTTCTACTGTAGCTTCACATTTGTACTTAACATTTTAACTAAAACTATATTCAAGTGGCTTGCTTTAAAACCTAAGCAATAAGCGTTTTGCTTGAACTGCTTTACTGCATCTTTTGCCTAAGATCATAGTGACCTTATTCAGGAAATGAAAGTTGTGAGTGTTTAAAAGACTGACACTGTTGCTAGAGAGACATTTGTAAACACTGTATGCTTGGAGATTTTTCAGGTAGAGAGATGCTATTTTGGTAGTCCAGTTAAATTTACATTTATCCAGGATTGGATTTCAGTTAGGATAAATGCTTTCTCCTCAAGGATCCTGGGACTGAGGTTTTGGGTTTGTTTTGGTTTGGTTTTTTGTTGTTTTGGTTTTTTTTTTTTAAACTGGCAAATCCTAAAAGCCATGCTCGGATTATGGAACTTAACTCTGATTATTTGTACAAGTTCCTTTACAGGGTCTAAGGGAAGCATTTCATATGACTTGGTTTGTAATACTTCAGTGTCATGTAGATGACAATAAGATGGTGATGGGTTGCCTCTTACTTTCCTCTGATCACATCAGATTTTCCCTGCTTGGGAGAGTTATGACACTGGTCACTGCAAAGGGAGACACTGTAAATTCTCATTAACTGCTGTAATAAGGAAATGAGTAAACTATTACTTGGACCATTCCATCAAAGTACATCTCGTCAATTTAGCACTGACTTGCCAAGAGAATACGGAAACAGAAAGTTTTTTCTAATGATGTATTCACAAAGGATTGAGGGACCAGTTCTTGCACTGCCCATCTTTATAATTTTAAACAAGTTTTTGCTAAATTCAGAAGGAATGTCCTGAGTGATTTAGACAACTGTAGTAATTTAGATAATGGGGTCAGATGGGTAAATTAATATGGATGTTTCAGGGATACATGTAATTTAAATTATCTATGTTCCTGCTAAGTCAAAATGATATTCGGATAAGGATTTTGGAGCACAATAAATGTAAATGATCAAACTGTAAATGATCTGTCTTTGTATGATGCTAAATGTATAAAAGCAGTAGCTCAGGATTACAATGTACCTTTTACAAATAAACTAATAAAGAAATAAAGATTATTATTCAAACTTAAATATATTTTGTTATTTATATGTAAATAAAAATGCATAAGTGGTGAATTTTCTAGTCTGATACAGGAACCACAAAGGTATTGCACACCAAAGGTGAGCTCTGCATTTTTGCCAAATGGCAGCCTCAGACATATAAGAGAGCAATAATAAATTGCTGTTAGCTTGATGTTTTAGGAAGAATGAGGAAGTAAATAAGGGATGAAATCACTGTTGGGATTATATTTTCTTTAGTCAATGGTTTATTGATGGATTAATATACGCCCTTCTTTTGCTAGTGCTTTTTACATTCCTTCACTGTTGGGATTTGCTCTGCTCACTTTCATTTGAACCTGTGAAAACTCTTTCCTGGTACTTTGTGTTTCAAAATGTTGCCTGCGCTCCACATGGTGAAATGAAGTAGGCTGGGGCTGTACAAAAAATCATCCACTGTTTTGTAACCTCAATGAGGGTGGGAGTGGGAGGTGGCTGGGTATAATATTATTTCAATGAATCAAAGGAATTAGTACTTTTCTTCCCTGTGTTAAACTGTACTTTATTTCCTATCTTGTGTTTCTCCTTTTTCATCTCAACCTTTTTCAGCAGAAGGGATGATACATGGACAAAGTAACTTACTTTTGTCTGGATCAGGGTACTAGCACCCTGTTTGCTGCCAATGTTTGCTGCTGCTTCCTTTTGCAAAGTAGAACACGGTAGTTATTACTATAAAATGTCATTACATTTCAACCACTGCTGGGTACATAGAATTGTGATCTTTCCACCAGCTAAGAAATGTAATGGTAGAATCTGATGGGTCTTCACAAGGGACTCAGATGGATGGGGCCATTTATGAAGCAGGCTTGTATGTAGACAGTTGTGATATTCTGTGCTGAACTACCTATCAATCCAATAAACTTCTCTGAACTTTAAATTAAAAAAAAATAAAATCCTGTCCTGTGCATACAGACCACTAGAACAACTTTCAGCTTTTATAATCACTCATTGTTTTTACTGACTTTCATAGCCTTTTCCTTAAGGTATTATTTTTGTGTTCAGTATGGGAAGCAGTTATTCAAATTCATGATTAAGGACCTCTGCACTCTGAGGTTTTACTTCTCCCCTTCCCTGCTCTCCTTCCACTCCTTTCCACCAAAGAGCTTTTCTACAAACTGTGTGTCTTTGACTAGGAAACACTTCAACCTTAAACTGTGTTTAATTTGCTAAGTATAAACCTACTGATAAATAAGTCTTTTACTGATTTTATTTGTACCCACCATACATGTTGATATGTTGTCTTATGAGGCAAAGAGGGTAGTGTTTCTGAAAATTAGGTTATCAGGAGATCTTGGTCACAAGCAGCATGTTGAAAGAAGCTAGATCTTTCAAATCAGCCTGATAAGGAATTCAGCTTGCATAAGATGCTGGAGCAACTGTGGAGTCATTGGTGGTTATTGCTGAGAAATGGATGTTGTCTTTTAGTGTATGCTTTTATAAACAGGGAATGCTGGGGCAGCAGCTTCATATGAAATGCTAGAAAATCTTCATAACTAACTTGAAGGACTTGAATAATAATAGGTGAGTAGCAGCAAGATGATTTGTCATGTTACATCTGTCTCACTGCCTCTTCCAACAGCAAAAATTCCACACTGAATGAAGTATGCACTCTAAAAATACCTTTGAAATGGTCTTCTAAGCAAGCTTGAGAAACACATCAGTAAAATTATTCAAATTAGTGATTATCAAACTGGGAAGATGTGGCAAGCCATGCATACCAGCTTTTTGGAAATACTTGATATGTTTGTCAAGTTAGTATGCTGTTTATCTATTATAATTCCAGCTGTTAGAAACTGAAAGCAAGGTGAGTGACTGCATTAAATTAATTCATCCTGTTTTCCTACTTAATTTCCTTGTGTGTGATTTGGATTAACAGTGCCAGGGACTGAACTTTACCTTTCAAAAAATCTGTTGTGGAAAAATAGATCAGTGTTGGAGAAATGAGTATCACTAAATACTTGGAATAGAAAGTTCTCACTAATATTTAGTATAATGTGTAGTATTTGAAAGCTGGACTCATTATATTAAATCCCCCTTCATACTAAAAATTAGTCTCTTTACAGGGGAGTTACAAACCATGTTTGTCTCAGTAGCCAGATTAAATTGTCCCCATTCCTCAGCCTTCCAACTGTGCCTATCCCTATGCCCGGACTCAGCAGCAGAGTTCTACTGAAGAAGTATGAGCAACTGCACTGTACACACATCACTGCAGGGCAATACCCTGCTTGAAAATAACTTTGAAAGTGCCTCCTTAATTCAGATTTCTTTCTGTGATTTTATTGGTACTGTTGACCTGCAGCAGATTGCGTGAAGGTGAAGGAGCAAAAGGCTGGATGGAGGTCATGAAGGAGAGGGGAGAGAGGAACTTAATCGGATTTAAGTTATTTGCAAGATTTTTGTTATGGATATTTGAGCCAACAAGAAAAGAATATCTAGGCTCAGTTTCCTACAGCTTTAACCACAAAAGGGCTTTTGTTTTAGAACAATAAAGCTACTTGTTAGCCTGATTAGCTAGCAACTCATCATGTTACACTTCACTGGAATCTGGGGGAGTGTACCAGGGCGGTATCCCTGTATCACTTCCTCTGCTTTTATATTCATTTGTAGGCATTCATGTTGGCTGTTTTTGGGAAAAAAATAAAAAAAGGACATGACCGTAACAGACTTTGGATCTGGACCTGTGTAGTGGGTTTTATGGTTCTTTTTAAGAGTTCATTTGAAAGAAGTGTATTCAGGTAAATCTTGTGAACAAAAGTAACAGATACATCTTGTCACCTGGATTAGTTTCCAATCCATAGTCGTATGTCATTGCAATGACTTAGTAAAATGATTATCAAGTGGGTCAAGGAACACTTAAAAGCAATGGCTAAAAGATAAAGCTGGATGAGATGCATAGGGTCATAAGGACAGTTCCATATTAGCTTTTTATCCAATTACAGAATACTGTGTAATGGAGAAACAACAATTTATTTCAAAATAAATTTAATAGTAGCTCTTTTGCATGAATTTATATAAATTTGTAATGACATGGGTATAGTTCCTGCTTACTTAAATCTATGTGCATTACTTAATGTCTAAAACCACCCCAAACAATTAGAGAAGGGAATAGGAAACTGAGGTTAGAAAACACATCTGAAGGCATGCTGCTTATTTTTTTTTTTTTGCAATATTTCCTAGGGAAAATGATTTGGCTGATGGAATTTCAGGACTGGTTTGAGTTAAAATTTGTGAGAATTTGCTGAATGACAGGCTCAATGACATACATCATATTACCCTCGTAGAAGGATCAGAGTCAATTTTTAGCCTTTCCAAAGCAATCTTTAAATTTTCATTGTCCATTAATGAAGTCTCTTACCTGTGTATAATATCTTTCTTGCCATGCTTTCAGTTTGTTAAAAAAACTAGCAAAGTTGCCTAGATAGGAAATAGGTAGAGAATTCTATTTTTATATTATTTGTCTGCGTAGTATTATTGGAGCATATTGGGTCTTCTTTAATTTTGTAATGTGATTTTCATATTTTTCTTTGCATATTTTAAAATTTTATATCTGTAACCAATACCTCTGTGTGTTGTATCTGCTAGTTTCTCAAGTTAAACTTATGAAGTATACCAAATTCTTGCCTATTTAAGGAATGCTTTTACAACATACTCAATATAATTTCTAACTATATCAGAGAGATAAAACACAGAGTATCTTGAAGGCATGAATCTTTAATACAGAATTTCTGTTCAACAGTAATTTGAAAGGTATAACACACCTCCCAAGAAGCTCTGCAAGCTTGGAGCCCTATGCCCTGAGCAGGTTGTATGGCAAGGAACCCTAAACAGCCAGCAGCCAGATGAACCAGCAGCCGGAAGAAATTTTCACAAGAGTTCTCTCACTGTATTTCATTGAAAATGAAGTCACCTAAGGAGTCTTCCCTTCAGAAATCTGAGTCTGACAAACTGGCATTTTCTGGTTTTGGGGTTTTTTTTCCCCATCAAAAATTACTCAGCTCACTCCAATCAGTGTGGAAGAGAGCTAAAAAAGTCTATAGTGCTATAGACTTGTAGTTTGTGCACCTTTCTTATTTAGGAGTAAGAAAACAGGACTTTGCGTTCCTTTCAACATAAATGCACACTATTGTTATTTTGATGGACAGGTTAATGAACTAGAAAGCATGCTTTAAAAAATATTTAACTTGCCTAGTATTTCCATTCTCTGAGCTTTAGTTGTCTCTTATTTTGCTTTGATGCATATAATGCCAAATATTAATCTTTTAGATCAAAGTTTTCCATCCTAAAAGTCTTATGTATATTTTCTGTGCAGTTTCAGTTCAAATGGTACTGTTTTGCCAGGAATGAGAACAGGGAAAAACTGTTTATGCTTAAATAAAACCACATAGCTCAATACAATTTCAGCTATCCCTGGACCTTGCTTTGAAGCAGTTTGGTAGGATCAGTTGCTGTTTTTAACTCTCCTGCAAAGTGATCTGAAGTAAGGCTGAGTTACAAGACTTAGGAAAAATTTCACCTTTGTGCTCTCAGTAGACATTTGTTAGAAGTAGTCAGCTAAAAACTTCAGAGTATCTGTTTTGTACTGGATATCTGTTTCCTCTGAACTGCTTAAGCTGGTGCTTTCATTCTGGAGGTACAGGAAATACACATGGCTTTCCTGTAACTCCTCCTTCTGTCATATCTGAAAGAAGAAAGGACCATCTCCCCCAGTACTGCAGGCTATTTTGGCAATTGGGCAACACGAAGGAGGAACATAAAGTAATGGGGAGTGTCAGGATGAAGAAGGAGCATAGAGGGGAATAGTGAGTGATACAAAACTTAAGCAGGAAACAGAATCCATGAGAATCAAAGCAAGGAATCGAAACAGAGGAAATCACAGTATGTAAAATGAGGAAGAGACAGCTAAGAAGTTCTTAACAACACTAAATTCTGCTTAAACCAACCTTTATGCAGACTTCTACATTTGTTTGTGTGTGTGTGGTGTGGTACACCTTTTGGCACACTATCTAGTCCATGAAGGATTGCAGCACCCTTGCGAAGATGCTTTCAGTACTCCATTGTCCATGGGTCATTATCCACCTGACTTGGCAGCAAGAGGATGAGGATGGAGAGAACCTGGGCTATGAGCAGGTCTTCTGGTCTTCCTCTTTGACACCAATGCTGTCTGCTTCAGCCTACCTTGTATCAGATCATGGAAGCTGGAAGACCTGTAGCAGCGAAACATTCCTCTTTGTGATGAAGACGTTATTCCTCTTTGTGATTAAGAGCACACTTCCCCACAAGTTCCCTCCATCAGCATTGTCCTGTGTGACTGAGGGACCCTGGCAGAAATGTCCTGAGCTTGACAGCACCCAGAGACAGCCTCTGTGTTCCAGGAAAAGGGGGAGCCCACATAAACTGTAGAGTTAAATCACCCCATGGGGGCTGGAACAAGAACTACAAGGGCAATCTTATTTTTTTGTAGGTTTTTAAATTATAAATGAGTAAATGTCACTTACAAAGCTGCTGTATTTAATGCTGTATTAAGATTGTCTAAACTGGACACTAGGGAGCTAATGGAGCTAAGAGGAGTGGTTAAAAATGCATGTACAGTATAAAAAACTCCAAAAACCAAATGAGAGCCTGCTACGAAATGGTTTATTTTTTCCTCAGAGATCCGGCTCTCATACAGATGTACACACACACAAAAGTTTCTCATAATTGTTATGCATTAATCTCTTTCTAAGCTGGTTTGCAGTCAGCTCTCTTTACGATCCCCAAAAAGGTTGATGGGACACTTGTCACTGTAAGCATCTACTGTCTTATACAGTGCTAACAGGACAACCAAACTGACCCCAGATTCACAAATTTTATTCTGATTAGAAAAACACTAAAGTAGTCTCATTTGCACGTTGCTGAACAGGACAGAGGCTGTAGGTTTCCTGAAAAATCATTCAAATCCACATTTCTAGTCCACATCCAGTTTTGTTTAAAATGTCCTGTGACCAGTATCAGAGGGAATGGACTCCATGGACTGGGAGGCTTGCAGCAAATAACACCTTTTGTGTCTGTTAACAGTGAAAAGAAGACACAACCTTAAAAGTGTGTTTTTCTTTCCAAATCTGGAAAACATAATGTAGTGGCTATTATTGATAATAAGACTACTGATGTACAAACATAATGTAATTTATTTTACAAGGCAGAAATGGCATAGTCATAAGACACTATCTAGATCTGATATTAAATCTGTAGCAGAAAGCTTAACAAGAATACTTTTTTCCAGTTTAACAAAGTAATAATTAGTGAAAATGAACCTTTTTTCTTCATCTTTGTTTTAAAGTAGAAAGCAGAAAACAAAATCTGTTAAATATGGTGGTTTTAAACTGTCATTTATACAGAAGAAAACCACTCTGCAGCCCTTCTGTTTCAATTTAGTTTAAAACTAAAAAAATTAGTGCAATTGGTTTGAAAAAAAATTGTTTTTAGAAATCCAAAGTGAAAGCTTGAAAACTATTGACTTTTGCCACGCTTTAGCATTAAGAAGACAGAGAAGGTCGAAAGTGTGGAGAGCTCACTGTGATGCGTGGCTGCACGTGGGGACAGCAGTGTTTGTCACACACAGGCAGTGAGGCACTGCTGGTGTGGGACACTGCCCTTCTCCACTGCAGAGAAGCAGCCTGGCTGTCACAGCAGCCAGCCCTCACTGCAGTGACAGGAGCCGGACAGTGTCACCATCACACAATGCAGAATCTTGTTATGCCCATGGCAGCTCATGTATTTTAATACAGCATTGAGTGTTGGTAATACTGATTTGATTACTGAGAATAGGCAGAGAAAGAAGATAATGATAAATTTTACAATTCCAATGTCTGTGTTTGTGAAATTTAATTTACTTCCCTACTAGGATTAACTGCTTTTGGTCTCACACTTGTAAGCACACAGGCTGGCTGAGCTGTTAAACTTGAATGGAATTTTCAAGTAACAGCAGATCTTAATCTTGGCTTGAAGGAAAACCTTGGTGTGAGTTGATTTATTGAGATATTTATGTGAGCTGACTGAACCATAAATTTCCTATTCCATTATTGTTTATGGAATCTCTGCCATTCTTTAAGTCTACAATATTTTCCAAATTGATAAGGAATATGTACTTCAATGAATATAACCATTTCTTTTTCTGACACTGACTAGAGTGATAGAATATTTTCTGTTTAGTGCAACTATATAATGTAGTTTCAACAATGCTAACTTTGCTTGGATTCAGGACATCAAGTTCAGATTACTTCTCCCGCAAAAACGGTATTGCTGATAAAGTGATGGATACCACTATGGAGTCCCTGAAGTCACTTTCCAGGGGTGAGGTAAGACTGAACAAATTCCTGATCCAGAGCAGCACATGACTAATGTTCAGTGGGATACTGACAGTCCTGTTTAACTTTCCTGGGTGGAGAAGGTGGGACAGGTGGAGAGGGTCACAGCAGCTCACATGATGATTCCTCAATGAAACTGATATCCTAGTGGTAGACTTCCTTGAAGAATGGCTGAGAAGACTCCCTCAAAATCTCAACTTCCTCAATGCTCTTGTGCTTAATTAAAACCTTTGGATTAAAAATTAAATAAATCTCAAAATGGGTTAAATTTGTTGATTAAACTGCAATTAATATGTTATTTAAAAGATTACTCGAGAAAAGTACAGTTTTTTCATAAATGCTGAGTTTGATTGGCAGTGGCAGTTAAAAGCATGAAAAGTGAAATGCTTGTTTAAAAATATTTTTTATATTCACAAACTTTGAGGGAAAATGTCTTTTTATTTACACAGTTTATATAAACAGGGTTTTTTGCACATTTCTTTCACTACACTCATATGATAAACACTAAATCCAGATTGAAGCTCCATAAAAATACATTTTTAAAAAACTGCTAGTATAAGCTGTGGTACAAAAAATATATAGATATGATGTACTGGTATAAATTTAATCCATACCAAGACATATTATTAATATAATACTTGTAAAGCCCTAGAAAGTAAGATTTCTTAATTAAACCAAAGGAACACCTGTAACTGCCTTATAGGGCAAAATATTTCTGCAAGCTTATGTTCAACAGACTAATTCAACAGACAGTATTTCCTACACAGAAATGAGAACTTGATCTGATTTTTTGATGTTACTTTTTTATTTTTAATAAGATGAAGTTAAAATCCTTTAGGTTTTTGCCAGTTAGAGAGCCATGATGTGTGCTTATTCTCACAAACATCAAAGGCTTCAGCTGTTCATTTTACAAGCAATGAATTACTTTTTTTCAATTCTTATAAGAAAAAGAAACTTGCATATTCAGAAAATCAAATTAATTTTTATTCCTGGTGTATTTCTAGGGTTTCAGTTCCAAAATATAATTTTTAGGTACTCTTTTTGCTTTTTTGTGTGTGTTTTTGTTTGTGTGCTTGGGTTTTTTAAATTATTCCTATGTTTGCTTAATGACAGCAACAATTCTTTTGTTTCTGACTTGCTGCTGTTCCTTCTTTTCATCTGCTTTTTGGTGACCTTTGCTTTTTCCCTGCCTTTATGAGACAAACAGTAAGTGATCAAGAGCATTTGGGTGAGAAAAAGCGCCTTCCTGGCCAGAACAACCTGCTGTCCTGAGATACAAAACAGCCAAAATTTGATGGGTCCACTGCCACAATGAAGTGGCAAGCTTAGATAGCTGAGAGTAAGTAAATGATGGGTGAATTGGAGCATAAACTGTACAGTTTCTGGCTTCTTTTAGCAGGATGATCTGCAGTAGGTAATGCCAAGCCAAGGCATACAATGCATTCATTTTCCCTTAGTGCACCCCAGTGCAAGTGTTTTCTTGCCAGAGCTCTCCTGCTTCTGGCAATTAGTTTCTATCACAGGGAGTCCCTGCACAGGCAGGAGTTACTTCCCTAAGTCTATGAAACTGCTATTTCTGGCAGAGAAAAAGCAGCTGCTAAGCAGACAGACAAAACTTGCTAGACTTTGTTCTGCACTCCTCTGAACTGCTGTTTCTCAGGTTGCTTCAGTGCACTATCTCGGTACTCTCATGCTAGTTCTCATGGCAAGAGATCACAGTTCCACACAGTGAAGTGAAGCACAAAATTTTGTTCTTTCTTACATTCTCACTGTCTTCAACAGCACACACAGCAGCCAGATTATCTCTGTGCAGGGGGTAGGTGTATGCTCCAAAGTCTGTTTTAGGACAAGACTAAGGCTCATCCCCTGCCTCTTCTGAAATGGAGATGATGTATTTTGTAATGCAGAAAGATCAAATATGCACTAAAGTTATACTGACTGCTGTCTTATGAATTCATCTTTGCAAGCTACTAGATATTCACTACGTAGCAGAACAGTGAACTGATGTAGGGCAGGTACTAACTTAAAAGCTATAGAAATATAATTTTTTCTCATGTAAATAAATAAAAATTTAAATAGCAATATAAGTAAGGAACTTTATTCTGATTCCTTATAAATCAGCCACACCTCACATCTAGCAAAAGCTAAATGAGGTCATAATTATTCCATTCCAATAGTTAGCAATATGCATTTAGTAATTTTACAATATATTTCAAGGTGAAAAAGCAAATCTTATTTCCCAGGGTGCATAAAAATGGATTAATTTAGGAAGGATTGATTTTCAATTAGGTCATTCTTCATCTCATGCATATACATGCATCTGAACACACTACAGCTGTATTAACTTAAAATTGTATTTCCTATTTGGCATGTAAACTAAAATTGTCAACAATTTTGATGACCGTGTCACAGCTATGACACAAACAATTATCTCAATCCAAAGAAGCATGAATGCATAGTTTTAATGTGTGTATTTTTTATAATAACTACTCTTTTGCACAGTCAACACGTTTCCTTATGTCACATTCCAAACTTTGGTCTTTTTTTTTTTTTTCCTGTTATGCCCTTGGTCCTGACTATTCTGTCCACATTCTACTGCATCTTTATTTATCAGTACAGGTTTTGGTGCCATTTGCTGAATCATGCTGATTGAGTCTGAATCTAAAGGTAGCAGTGTCTTAGTAATACGACTCTATATATACTCATGGTATTAAAAGCTATGACAACAATCCCAATCAGCCTAAGAACTAAACCCAACTCCCATGACTAAAATACTGGAAAGCAGAATTTTTCATTGCATTGAAGCATGAACTGATTTCTCTTGAAGATTTTTTTTCAGATTCAGAGACTAACTCCAGCATATATAAAGGTCTTGTAATTCAGCTGTGATCGATGCATCAGATGTAAGAATTCAGAGTAAAGGAATCTATAAAAATAACAGGTGAAATTCTGGTGCAGAAAAAAAAGTGCAAAACTTTCACTAAATTTATTAAGCCGTGATTTCAGAATTTCAGTTCTCCCAAAGAAAAATGAGCTCTTATGAGACTATTATTACTTATTAAATGTGTGAGTCTCTTGCCCTGTGAATATCTAAAACCACACAAGAGAACTGTATGTGTGGGGGTTTTTTTTGTCTTTTGTTTTGTTTGTTTAATCTATCTATTACTAAGTGTATGTGTCCATAGATTATAAGACTTTGTCATGAATAATGATAGATGAATTTTTTTTGATTGATTCTAAGCAGAACCACAAATCTTTCCTAACTTCTTTACCTTATGCTTTTGTTAATGAAAAAAAAAAAAAAAAGTAGCAAACTGCAGATACTTGATACTTTCTGATACCCTCCTTTATATACTAAGTTAGTTCATCAAGCTCTTAGCTGCAGCCTCTCAGTTTCCCTTCTCTAGGCATCAGCTGTGACATGGCATCTTGTTCCACTATCCAGTGCAATCACATAGCAAACTCAAGCTCTGCATCTGAGCTGTGCTCTCCACAGGCTAATTCTTCAACACAGACACCGCTGTGTATCAAAATAAAAAGGTAGCACTGAGAAATGAGCAGTGTCAGTGCCCAGCTACTCTATGACACAGCAGAACCTACAGGTTTCATGGGCCTTTCTGCCTTTTAATCCTCCTGCCTGTGGCTTCTGGGAATCCCTGTCAAGAAGCAGGACATGCAGCTGGTGTTTCAGAGCCTACAAAATAAGGTCAGTTGAAACACTGATGTTCAGTGTCTGCAGTTACTGAGAATATTCAGTGCATCCTGAATGCACCTTCAGTTCAGGTGCGGTAATTAACCTCTGCAATTCAGTACTGCCATTCCTTAGCGATAGGGATGAACAAGGCAGACCTCCCCCAAAATAATGAATGTTTAGTTTTGATACATATTTTATTTATAAAAGAATTTTATCTGTCATTTAGGGATTTTTTGGTACTTACACAGTGCTTTTGATCCACGTTGTTGAGATTTTTTTCTCCACATTTAAAGAAATCAGAAAATTAAAGAAAAATATTGAGAATCTGTTACAATTAATGTTACCAGAAAATTAATTTTAAAGGAAAATACAAAATCCTAATTTGAGAAGTGTGACAGTTGACGGACTTGAAAGAATTTTTGTATGTGAAGAAAATATATTTGATTTATTATTTTATATAGTATTACATGCTGATCATAAACATTCCTCTAGTACACACGGTCAGCACTAAATACAGCAATAGCTTCCGACTTCTAATTCAACAATTTCTATAGTCAAAAAGAACAAGATTAATACTCATGATTAATATTCTGAATTCTCAGCTCTACTGAAAGATGAACCTCAATATACTAAGTAGCTCAATTTCAGGAACAGTCAGTGGGTGAAAGAGCTTTTGTGTTCTTTTGCTGGGCTGCCCCCCCAGGACAACTTACTAGTTTAGCTGAAAGCAGCCACGTCACAAAAGTACAGCTGTAATATTCTGTGTGTGCACATATATATTTACATGTACATTCTTGTCTCTCAGTGTTTGTTCTGTTGACTGACTTAATAAAGGATACAACATTGGAAATAATGCCTTTTTTTTTCTTTTTTTTTTTTTAATTGCTTTGTGATGGAATTACTTTGAAAGTGGCTTTTGGAAAAAAATGTCTCCCAAAAAAGTACTGCTGAATAAATCACAATTATATATGCAAACAGACTGATTACATTTGGCTGCACAACTGAGTATCAAATTACACTGAAAATGGCTTTTTAAACTTGCAGCTACAAGTCTGCCCTCAGGCTGACCCAAGAGTCCTTTCATTTCAGCACAAAGCCATTACTTTGCTGTTAAGTGCCATCCATTACAAAACTAAAAGCACGTGCAATTACAATTACACGCTCATTTAGATGTGCAATTGCTCATTTTTACACGTGCAATATTGATACTATCTTTATTAAATGTCTTCTGCTTTCCTGAACCATATCTAGTACAGGGAGCAAGTGTGACTGTCACCTTCTGCAATCTATAGCCTTGTGGAGCACAATCAGTATGTTAAAAAGAAATCATTTCCCTGATTAGTTCATCAAGTAGAAAAAACAGTTGGTTTTGGGATGGTTTTTTTCCTACATATAAGCATTTTGTTCACACAGCTACAAAACCCTTTATATTTTGCAACATGCAGTATCTCTCTTGGCTAGACGTGTCATTGGCCCTTCAAATTAATTATTGTATATATCAGGTATTTTAGAGAACACTAGATTATCATCACTTAATGTAAGAACATAAACAATACCAACCAAATGAAATAGAAATTTCCAGTAGTTTAATTACCAGCACCAGACAAACTGGGAGACAACTGATAAGCTAACGTTTTTTCCACTTCATGTTTTCATTTCCCAGTCAGGAGCACGATTCTCTCTGGGCACAGGCAAAGTTACTTAGGAGAGCAGGTTGCTGGGATCTGGGAAATGGCCGCAGTCCAGCGCTCCTTACACCAGGCGCTGGACTGCGGCCTCACTGCTCTGCTGGCATTGCCAACTCACGGGTGGCAGCGTGTGAGGCAATAACTATTCCTGCTGGGATGGTCAGCACCTCGGAAAACAGCCATTACCAGCCCTAATATTCCCATCTTCCCAGCAGGCCCAGAAGCAACAAGCTTTCAAAATACCTGGCACGCTCCTTGTTTTTTTGCCTTATTTCTGTTCCTGCCCCTTCTCCTTGCCTTACAGATTAAAAGCAGCAGCCCAGTTTACGGCACCTATGAAAAACACAAGTGAGAGTTTTACTGTTTAGTTCATCCTTAGCATATTTAAATCTGTAAAACAGCTGGAAGAATATGAACTTCTACATCTGTATGTGATACCATTTCAATATGTCAAGAAGAGTAGTGTTGATCTTGTGTAAATCTGGTTTGCAGCACCTGACATGCTTCTTTCAAAAAGCACAACGGGTCCATGAAAAACCATACCCTCATCTTAGCTGCCCCATTGACTTTCCCATCAGTAACAGTTCTGGAGTAACAGCCAGAGACATTTAATATTTATGTGCACTTACATATTAATAATTGATAATTAGTTCTGATGTAACTAAGGGAATGGTTGATAAGAGTAGGAGAGCAATTGTTTTACATTACAATCTTGTGACAATAGATGGTGGATCAGAAGAAACAGGACATGTCTGACTATTACCTAATTCACTTGGGAGAAATTACTTTGAATCAGACCTTAAACAGCAGCAAATGGGTTAGTGAGAATGCAGCTGTGCTGCATCAGTGTCTGCAAAGAGAAGGCTGATAGCGCATCATGCGTGAACAGTTCAAGAAACCAAGTGGAACAGGATGTCTTAGGAGAGAAGACTGTAGGAGTGTGACATCTGTATATAATAGCCGCTATTTCTGGGACAGTATTCTTCTCTGAATACCTAAGTTAATAAAATTCAGAGACTGCAGCAAAAAAGAGCCAAGCTGCATGATGGAAAAAATAAAACAGTCTCTATAAACTAACCAGGAGTATAAATCTTAACACTGGATATTAATAATTAAGTACTTGCTATTTATGTAATTATGTACTTAGTGTTACCTTCCTATTCTGAACCTCTGGAGTTCTTAGTAGGTGATAGGAAATATATATGTTTAAAAAATCAACAAAAACTTAAGGACTTTTAATAATTGTTGTATACTTTTAAGTAAGGTGAAGTCCAGCAAACTAACATGAGGGAACTTTAGTCTGCTCCTCTGGGAGTTAGCAGGGCGTGTCCATTGTTATTGTCGATTACATGTTGTGAGAAAAAACAAATTTGTGTATTTCCAAACCATGAAGGATGCCATCACTTCTGTAACTGAGAAGGCAGAGGCCGTTTTCTGGTCCCTCCTGCCCAGTGCCATGGGGCAGATTGGCAAGGGCAGTTTTCCAATTGCCTGACAGCTTTCCAAGGCCTGCGGATTACCCTTTTCTTTCTGGATGAGTTTAGCTGTAGAGGCCTCAGAGTTGTGTTCAAAAGTCGCTTATTTGTCCCAACTTCCACTGCAAGGCCCTGACAGGACATGACTCCTTTTGCGGGACAGAGCAGGACACCACCTTTATCTATTTCCAGTCCCTCTGAGGGAGCTGGGCAGCATCACGTCATCTCGCCTGTCCTGCTCCTTGGCAGGGCCTCATAGGGCACCTCTCAGGTGTGCACCGCTTCCCTGAATCCCGAGGGGCCGCGGGAAGCGGCGGAACGCGGCGGGAAGCAGCNCGCCGCCGAGCCGCCGCGCGAAGGCCGCCCCGCCCGGCCGGCGCTGAGGGAGGGAGCGGGCTCAGCGGGACCCACGGCCAGCGAGATCGCGGGGCAGGGGCGCTGCCGGCGGCTGGAGGTGGGCTGGGCATCCCCCGGCCCAAAGAAGGGCACGGGGGCTGGGGAGGGGGCGAGGGGCCGGGAGGCGGAGGGAGGTTTGTTTCTTGGGGGCTGTGGCGTTCCGGGTGCGGTGCCATTTCGGGCGAGGGGGGACGGTCACTTTCCGGTTACTCTTGGGGATTTTTCACAATAGCGTCAAATCCCCTTCACGCATTTAGGAAAGAGCCTTCCAAACACTTGAGATGGGCTCTCGTAAGATGGCTGCTGTCAATGTGCAACCTGTTAAGATACTAAAACAAATCTACAGAACTGCTGCTAGGCCTGTTTGTTGGAGCCAGAAAAACTCCCTTCTGCTGGGCAGGTCTCCCATAGGAATGACCCCAGAGGAGCAGTGTGGCCTTGTAAGGGGGAATTCTTGGGATGCTGCCCCTACTGCAGTAGTCTCTCATGGAAGCAGTTTATTTCTCAGCTGTTAAAACTAATCTTTCTCCACTTTCCTTGATACTGGTCAGAAAGAACACTATTATAAAGTGAGGAGGTTGGGCTAGATATCTTTATGAGATCTTTTCTAGCCTCTTCCTTGGGGAGGGCGAGGGAAGAGGGGCAAAATGTGTTGTTACACTGTCACCACTTGTTTTTATTGTCAGAACAGTACAAAAAAATACAGGTGTGCTGCATTCTAGAAGCTAGCCAGCCTCTTAAATGGGTTTTCCTGTTTTTAAAAAGCATGCATATCATTTCTAGTCAGGGCATGAAAGAAAACTTGCCTGTTTGTTGAGGGGTTTTTTCACTCTTCTGATGCAAATGTGTATTATTACTGCATTGCTTTCTGTGGAAATTCTGTATCTAGGATAAATGTGATTTATACGAGCATTCCTAATCTGGGTAAAATGAAATATGTCATCCATAAATGTAGTCTTAGTTAATTCAGCTGCAGGAATTTTCATTGCTGCTTTTGACTACAGCTTTGAAGTCTTCCTTTTTTAAGATGAGCAGGTAGGAAAATCAAAGAATCAAACCAGAATTTTTTTCTTAGCTTTAGTTAAGTTGTTCTAATTCAGACACTAACCATTAAACAGTTGGTTTCTAGACCTGAGTGAGCTCAGACTTCATATGTTGGAAAATTGTTACTTGAGCATGTTAGAAGTGTTCAAAAAATTATAGTGTAGTAAATTCTCAGATGATTTTTAGTTTTCTTCCTATAATACAAAGACCAGCTAAAGTGGGATATGATACTGGGTCTAATAGCCTAGCTTTTCTTTTCCTGTTTCATAATGAAAATGGATAATGTAGTTGTAACTCTTGCAGTCATGATAATTTCTTGAAATTTTTTTGCTATAACAATTATTCCCTGGTAAACTTCCTTAGAGAAAAAAATTTCAGTATCATTTTTATTGTGTTTGTTGTTCTTTCTGGTATTCTTTTTCTCTAAAAGAAGCTGAAATTCTTTCAAATAATAAAGTCTCCCAGTTGACAAAAGAGATGGGAATGGGAAGGAGATACATTAAGATACAGATATTACAAGTGAACATTTTCCAACTGACTGCTTACTTAAAGTGTGAGATTTTTCAGCACAGCGCCACCTTAGCAGTTTTTGATGCCTCTACAGTAGCTAAACTGAGTGGGAACATACAAAACTGTATAAATTTATGTAAAGTAGCTATTAAAAAACAGTCCTGTAAGTCTGTGCAGATATGTAAGGAAGTCCTGTGCAGACAACAGATTGATGAGTGGTATACTGATGTTAATTAATTAAAAAGCCATTGAACCAAAATGTTAGAAACCCCCTTATTCCCATCACATCCCCATCTCCTTTCTCTAAATGTATACATAGACATACAGGGAAAAAATCTTGAGAAGAAGCTGGGATAGTTCAACTGGAAGGAAAAATGAGAGAGGTGTCTGATTCTGTCTTCATGCAAATTTAATCCAGCATATTCAATAATCTAAAAAAATTTGTGCATCAGATCTTACTGCTTTTTCCTGCCCAGATATAATACTGCCTCTTCAATTGCAACTAACCGGGAGTAGGTAGATTGTTCTTGCTTAACATCTTGTGTGAAACTGAATGCTAATGATTTCAGCTGCTTTTTTGTAGTGCGATGTTTCAAAATGTTACAGAAGCAAAAAAGTTTATTGGTAAATCCCTTCAGCCAGCACGACCTGTGCATCAGCTGTCTTCTAAACAAGGTGAGTAGCATGGCTAAGGTACAGTTCACTTTACCAAAGTTTGGGTTATTTTTAGGGAAGTAACAAGGATGTGTGTCTTGTTTTGTTTTGATTTTAAATTACTCTGTTAAACTACAGTGGATAAATATCTTGCTGTGTGTTGATCTTAGTACATCATCTCTGTGATAAAATCTGAATTTAAACTATATTAGATTTATGCAGAACTCTTGGGTACTGCTCTTCTAGCTTGGCATCTGAAATCTAGCGTCAGAAAGCTGGGTCAGGCTTCTCTGTTAAATTTGAATTTCTTGGGGTAGTTGACTCATCTTACTGAAAACATAAAATACACATAATTTAACAAATAGATTATTTAGGTTTTATTGCAAGTACAGTACACTGCACTGCATTGTTCTTATCTAGCTTTCATACAAGTTCAAAACAAAAAAAACGAAAAACTTTTAAGAAAAAAAATCATGCAGTATTTATGTCAGGTGTGAATATTTTGGTTTTAATTTTAAATCCCTATTGATTAAAAACCTAGATATTGCAGTATTATAGTTGTTAAATTAGAAATTTCTGGTGGCCAGAGAATCATCAGTTGTGCTGATGTGGACTGAAGCTAAGTGATATCATAAATTTTTACTTTTTATAAAATTTATGGAAGAAATGGAAGAGGGGTCCTATGGTGATGTAGAGCTTTTAAGTTGTGAATAAATGCCCATATAATCTCTGTGCAGCAAGGAATGTTCTTGGGGCAAGAACATAATACTGTGGAGTCTGTTCTAATTATTTTTTCTTAATGCTTTATGTTCACCAGCATCACCCATTGCATTAAACATTCGGCCTGAACTACCCAGCAGCACTGAAGTATGTTTGCAGAGTAAGGTTAACTGGGTGAGTATTGAGTAAATATATAATTATTTATGAATTGGAAGTCAGCTGAGCCGATATGTAACCAAATAAAAACTATTTCCAGTGAGGAGTGTGCTTGACTCTGAGTGTTTTAAACCAGCAGTGTCAGAACTGTTGAAAAGAATGATGAGTTTCAGGAATGCCTTTCCCTGGTATTTGCATGCGCTAATAGCTGAAAAATGCATCTTAGGAATTTACGATTCTTACGAAAGTCTGTGTGGCATTTCTTTAGTCTTCATTGAATTTAAGTCAGCTCTTTTAAACTCAGAGTGCATGTATTCTGTCTTTGCTTATTATGTGTAAATAATAACATCAGGATTCTTTTGTTGCTAGCACATGCACAATATTGATACATCATAAACATCATAAAAGTTTATTGCTAGAAGTGCTTGGGTTTGGACATGGTATGGATATGTCCTCCAGACTTGAAATTGGTTTTAGCTGTTTGCTGGAAAATGAAGTTTGAAGTCTTCTGACTGGAATGCTTCATGTTTCATAGCCTGAGTTTGATTTTCTGTTGATTCTGATTTGAATGTTTTTTCAGAGCATTGATATATGGGGTTTTTTTGTTAGAAGAAATGCCTGCTCCTTAATTTTTACCATTTTTTTTTTAATTTTAGAAGAGTTTTAGTAATCCTGTAGTCCTTCTGTATTGTATTAAGCTTCTGCAAGCTGTCTTTGACATTAAAAAAAAATTCAAGGTCTTGGGAGCCTATCTTTGATCCAACATAGGGAAATTAACACACTTGTCTCTAGAGCAGTAATTACTGAGGAGAACAAATTACTCCCTTTTAAACAAACCTCTGGTCATCAGTGTTGTAATACTCAGTTTCATCAGTATTTAGTTACATGTGGCTGCATATTGCATTTGTTTGATATAAGTATAGCTGTATTTTTTATAATTTTTTAAATTTTTTCTTTAACATAGTGTATGGAAAAGACTTTTTAATAATACTTTTGACCATGAACTGTTTCATGGGTACCCCAAATACCATCTGAACAGTGCCCTGTCCACCCCTGCTTGATGAGCAATTTTCAGTTCTTGCCCCCTTCCCATCTGAGTCAGAGTGATGTTAAGATTCCTCAACCAAACCTGTAGAGCCTTTTCAGAGCTAAGACAAACTGTTGAGGATAAACTGCTTTCTGACTTTCCAAAACTCTTCAAGGTTTTGGCAGCCGGAAGAAATTTGGCATTATACTGTGGATATTGAGTCTTGTTGCTTATGAAGCAAAACTTTTTGCTAAGTGAGAGAACCCAAGTCCATCCTTTGGTCTTAAGGAAAGTCCTTCCTGCTTTTATTATTCCTGAATGTAGCAGCTTGTGGCTGTGTTCTAGGCGGGGTAATAGAAAAGGAGGGGATAATTGTGTTCTTTCTAAAAACTAGCAATAGCACTGTAAAATTCTGTCTCTCAAAAATGTTCACCTGTATTGTTTTATTGAGTTATTCCTATAATGTATGTAATCAAGAGTAACATTCTACTGGTTCAAGTTAAACTGTGCTACAACTGTTATTTTTAACTAAGAAACGTATCCTTTTCTTAATATGCTTAAAGGAGATAAGCTTCATAACTTTCCTTCCTATTGTAGTCATCTGAAATGACTGAAGTGAAGATCTTAACTCAAACTGTGATGCTCTGTCAACCGAAACAACATGAATCAGGAGCAAAAAAAGGTAAAATACTGCATGGGGAGCTGTGTCAGGTTTGTATTTTCGGGATGGAGGACACCTGAACTTTGAAGTGATGTGGGCTGCATTTTATTTTTTTCTGATCTGCCAGTGCATTGAGTTTGGAGAGCAATATGAAATTTTTCTGATTTTCACATAACACTCTAGAGAAGATGTAAATGTTGACCATAACTGAGGTGGAAAACTTCCACTGGTAGAATTGCTTGCATATAGGGATTTAACTGTCTTAAAAAACCCCAAACAAGCCCAACAAAACAAATAAAAAGCCTAACCAACCCACTGAAAAAACAGACCCCAAACATAAAAAAAATTCTTCACACAAAATCCTGGGTTTGTATAGATGGCTTGTGTGTGTAGAAGTACAGTTGAGTTGTGTCCCTTAGCCTGCTGCAGGGCTCAGTTGTGGCATACAGACTATTGAATGTAGTGAGGTTAAGGACTCAGCCTTTTGGATTCCTTGTCCTGCTCTTACTATGGTGGTTCTGAAGTAATAGTATTTGGGTGGTTAGATATGAATTAATTTCTTTTATGATTAATCCTGGTTTATTTTTGTGTCAGTACTGTCCTTAAGGTTTGCTCCTTATGCTTTTTTCTCTGTATTGACTGCCACTGTACTCGTAGAGTTTTGTAGTTTAATGAAGTCAAAATTTCACTCTTTTTTAATTTTCATTAAGGGATAATCTCAGATTTCAAATGAATTCTCACAGTACTTCTCTGCTCTGCTTCCTACCTAATTCTTCATTCTTAAACATGTCCCAGAAACTGCATCAATGATGCAGGTTATTGAGACAATTTCTTTTGTCTGTGTCTTCCTGTAGTCAGGCATCCATCTGTAATCTCCAGTCCTTAAGTAATCCCTGAAGATGTGGTTTGTTCTGTTGCTCTTAGTACTCAAAATTTGAAAGAATTCTATTAAGTTTTATTTAGCAATTCGTATTTTTGTCAGTCTGAGGTTACCATCTCTCAGGTTCTTGAGCAGTAGTTCTGTTTTGTCATGGGTTACTGACTTGAAAATATGTCTTTTATGTATCCCCTCTCAGGCTCAGGTTAATTTCTTCTATTCTTTATCATGATAAATATAATAGAGTTCTGTTCTTTGGATGTAGTTAGATGTCAGACATATCAAATTCTGTCTCTTTGGTGGTGTCTTTCTGGTACTTTCTCATTGATTTTGCTTGTGGTAGGTAGAGATTGTTTTGTGTATCGAGATATTAAATGGCTTCTCATCAGATTCTGGTCTCTTGTATAAGCCATCACTTTGGATCTTTTTCAGTGGTTAATTGCTCTGTGATGCCTCCCTGAGTCTACTCCACAATTCTCCACAATGTCAAACTTTTTCTCACATTTGTTTTCAAAGGGCTTTTGTTGGTTTGCTGATTGTTGTAATCTTTTCCTTCAACTTAACACAGCTTTAGAGGTCCTGCTATTCAGCTGCTGCTTATAAATAAGTCTTTTGTTTTCTTCTTTTTTTCCCTTGCATGGTAAAAATTCTTCTAGAACTGTGTTTATGTTCAGCTGTACTTTAAGTTCAAGATAATAATTTCCATTTGATATCTCTTCAGTGGTACTGTGCTTTCAATAATCTATCTCAGCAGTTCTTAAGTGCAGTATGGGATTCCCATGGGCCCACTTCTTGAGCTTTTCCAGGTGTCTCTGGGTGGCATCCTGTCCTTCAGGTGTGTCAGCTGCACCACTAAGCTTGGTGTCATCTGTAAATTTACTGAGGGTGCAGTTGATCCCACTGTCTCTCATTGGTAAAGGTATTCAACAGTACTGGTCCAAATATGAAACCCTGAAGGACACGACTCATCATTCACTGATCTACATCCAGACATGACCACTACTCTTTGGATCATAGGGTGGTTTGGGTTGTAGGGGATTAAAAGATCGTCAAGTTGTACCCCCCTGCCATGGGTGGGGACACCTGCCACTGGATCATGTTACTCAAAGCCCCATCCAGCATGATGATGAACACTCCCAGGGATGGGGCATCCATAACTTCTCTGTGCAGCCTTTTCCAGTGCCTCAGCATCCTCACAGTAAAGAATTTCTTCCTCATGTCTAACCTAAACCTCCTGTCCCTCAGCTTAAGGCCATTCTCCATTTTCCTATCACTACATGCCTCTGAAAAGTCCCTCTTTAGCCTTCTTGCAGGCCACCATTAAGTAATGGAAGGCTACCCCAAAGTCTCCCCAGAGCCTTCTCTTCTCCAGGCTGAACAACCCCAACTATCTCAGCCTGTCTTCACAGGAGTGGTGTTTCAACCCTGTGATCAACTTAGGGACTCTCCTCTGGACTTGTTCCAACATGAGATCCGATGCAACTGTCCAATCAGTTCCTCATCCAGTGAACAGTCCCCCCATTTAATCCACATCTCTGCAATTTAGAGAGAAGGATGTTGTGGGGGACCATGTCCAAGGCCTTACAGAAGTTATCATCTTCATAGGTTTTTAATCAAGAGGAGGAAAAAACAAGCCATATGTTTTCAAGTATGCTCATATTCTTCAAACTGTTCTTTTCAAAGTTACCCACAAGCCTTGCCATAGGTTCACCAGTTACTGCAGTCATTTGTGTTCAAAAGCAGGAGAAAATTTGTCATAGTTGACATCACCTTCTTTCTTGCCAACATCCTACAGTCTGAGAAACAAAAACTGTTGTCCATCAGGTGACAGTGTAACAGTCTTGCAGGAAGCCCATCATTCCTAAAGGAATAAACTTCTTTGTCATCAAGAACCAGAGATGAAGTTTGTTCCTTCTTTGCCTAATTCCTTTCCTCTTATTTCTGCTCTTGTTTGAGAATATCAGCTTAAAATACAGACATTGCTAGATGTATTGTATCCAAAGCTATGCTGCAGTAGAAAGCTGTAAAGTCAAATGAGAAGCCTACATGTTCTGAGCAAAGGCCCTGACTCTTGCTGGTTCAGTGTAACCCCTCAAAACTATTTCACTGCTATTAATATGTTTGCCATTTTACGTACAGCAAATCTCGTAATTACTTTTAGGTGTTGAAAGACATTTAATTTATTAGCTCCAAGAAGAGAGACACCCTGTGTTTGTTATCTCTCCCTTAGAAATATGTGCCTCTTTGGAGTGGGTTATAAAAAGATTTTCTTGTGGGTTTCAAGACCAGTTTGTGATGTTTCTGTTAGTTAGAATAAGATATGGGAGTCTGTCTGGTGTAAGGTTGGATTCACTTTTTTCTTCTTTTCTGTTGATTTACTGTGTCAGTTTGATAGAATTAAAGTGAAATGCTCTGTAATTTACTTGCATCAGGAAAATTACTTCAAATTTTCCTGATGCAAGATAAGACTTAAATTACTCCTGTTTTTAAAACTGATTTTTATATTCCACGTGTAGCATTTCTACCGTTCTATAAGTAACCAGATAATTTTTCTGAATTCCCAATCTTAATCCCTTAAACAAGAATGTTGAACTTAGTGATTTTGTATATTCACAGAAAGGATCCAATACAGCAGAGATTTCCTTCTGAAGCTTTCAAATGTTTCTCTCTCTCAGAAGAAGCCAGAGTTTCTTCCCGATCATCCAATTGTACTTGAAAAGCCAGTAAGTATACTTTTTTTGTATTAAGTCATAAAATCATCCATGGAGGTTTTGATAAGCCATTTGACAGGAAACATATTCCTTCAAACTAGCCTGCCAACTTGGTAAAACCTTCAAAGAACAGATTGTGCAGTTCAGAACAACTTTTGTATGTAACTTCTCCACTTGGTATTTGACATCTTACCCTGGTTAGTACCACATAAAGGGAAAGGGGTTTTAATTTATTTTCAGGAAAAAGATCAGATAGGTTTCCATGTTTTCAAAATAAAAGAGAACAATCTTGATACATTTCCAGCTTGGTAAAAATCTTAATCTAGTGTTTTAGTTGTCCATGCACCAGTGTCCACTACAAAATTATTAATGAGCTCAATGCAGTTTGTATTGTCATTATCTTTGGTTTTGGGGAGAAATTAATAGAAATGAATGATGAATGTGAAGGATATCCATGTGTGCTACCTTAATGTTTGTGATGAAATAATCCTCAAATATTTCATATGCTAGGAGAAAACATCTACTGGATCACATTCCAGACCCCAAGTGTGGGAAAATCTTCCATGTAAACATTATCGTATCAAGTTAGGCTAGGTTGCTTTTGAGACCATTGGGATGTAGTTCTGCTAGAAATGGCATTCCTATTATGGAAAAGTATGTCCACATGATTACTGTGTTGGCCACATTTGGAGGCATTTTTAAGCTTTTAAAATTTCTGTCCTTTGAAAAAACAAAAAATAAGTAATATGTGACCGTAATCAGCTTTCCCTGATGTTACTTTTTATGTCTTTCTATTTGTCCTCAAGATGGAAGCTTTATTTGTTTGAAAACCTGCTTTCAGATTGGGAAATTTCAGCTCTTTAATTTCCTAACTTACCCCCCTCTCCCACAGCCTGTGTTTCTAAGGTGGACAGATTTTGATAATCTGTGTGCGTTCACATGTTTACGTTCCTAGGAAAAAGGAGGGTCCCTGCAGAAATCAGTGAGATCACCTAATTCAGCCAAAATTCCAGTGTGTTGGCTGATCATGTCATCCATTTTTCTGCACAGAAACCAGAGGGATTGATGAGATGCATGTGTAAATTAAATGAATGATGTTTAAAAGTAGCAGAAGGTGGCCTACAAATAAATTTCTAATGACAGACAATCCTGCAGTGTCAGTGAGCTTGTATTTTGGAGCAGGTGGTTCTCAACAGTTTGCCACTGAATTTGAGGATTCGATCAGTTCATGCCTGTCTTAAGACTTTCCTAGTTCTGAATTTTTGAAGCCACTGCTGAAGCATGTGCTTTTATGAGTAAAAGTTGTATTTTCAGATGAAGAAAACTTCACAGAGGGACTTGTACAAGGGAGACACAGTTGTTAGTGTTGGTGGACTGTGGACTGCATTTGTCCCGAAGGATACTGGGGTTTTTTTGAGATGTGGGGATCAGGGCTACCAATACATAGCTCAGCATTTGAACAGATGTTACTGTGTTGACACAGTCTTCTAGGAACGTTTTAGATTAAGTCTCTATGATTAATGAAAATCGAACTGTTTGCCATAAAAAAAAACCCCCAACAAATTGTGAAATGTATGTGGAGTAGAAAAGAGTTACAAGCAGACCCAAATGAAAACTTTAGGTGCTTTGTTATTACTGAAGTAATTTGAGGGTTGGTTTCTCTTACAGGTAAAGAACAAACCTTTCATTGACATCTGCAAGAAGTGACATGTGGTTTGGAAGATCAGAAATCCATCAATGAGAGAGCTACATTTGATGTAGGTCTTCAAGATTTTTGAAGGTACTTGGGTGCCTGCAGATGGAAGTACGACCCTGTGAAACCTATGAAAATGCCTGTTTCTTCCTGCAATTGCCTGAATGCTTTGAGAGAAAAGCCTTCAATTTGTAATGCCTGAAATGGTAATATGATTAAAATGAAAAAAAATAAATTTTACATATTGGTGTGGCAGAATTTTGTCATTGGATTGTTTGTGTTATGTAGCCATATATTCTGCCTGACGATAAATTCTAAAACAATACTTGACTGGGACTTTTTGCTTTCTCCCAACTCCCTTCCTTAGAAGTAAAGATGGAACAACAAATACTGGCTATGTCAAATCTCAGATGTCTTAGGGTGTCTACTCCTCTAGTTTTTGGGAGTTTTTTTGACAAAACTTGACTTGTTTCTTCTTAATTTGAAATCTTCATCTTGACACAAGATATTCCTTAATGTTTTGTGGATATACATACCTTCTTTCAAGGTATGAAGTCTCTTGTTAGTTCCGCTAACATGAGAAATCTTTTCTCATCATGGATCACGTTTTTTTCCAGTGAAAAGGAAAAATGTTACAAACCTTAGTTAGTGTGTCTTTTTTCACTTAAGGTTTTTCCCTGAGTCTGTGTCACCTGTCACTGGATTGCCTTTGTTGGTAGGTCAGTAGTGACAAAAAAGCCCATGCTATACACTACACTGACATCTTGGCATAGAAAAACAGCAGCCAGTTGTTCAGGAGTATGAGTAGATTTACTTTGATAAAGAAAAGAAATGTTTAAACTTACACTGATCTCATTTGTGAGGGTAATTTCAGTGTCCTTTTAAAAATGGACAGATCAATAGCTGGCTCGTGTCAATACAGGAAAGCTTTGGACTTCAGTATTAAAAGCATTCACTGAGTTACTGTGAGAGATATAAAGGTGAAATTTGTCTCTAACATGGGCGCATAAATTCAGATGTGCACGCATCCCTCTCTGACATCCACATTTGTGTGGAGAAGCAAGGCCTCATGGACTTTACTGGCAGAGAGCTTGATGCAGTTGCTTAAAGGCAGGCATCTGGTGTCATCCGGGACTCATCTGGAATTCCAGTCCACATGCTGCATGGGCCTGGCATAAATGACAGACAAACTACAGGTAACACATGTCATTCTCAGCTGGGAGCTGGAGACCAGTTGGTGTCCTTTACAGTATCTCACGTGTACTAGTTGCCTTTATTTAGGCAACTAACTTGCCTCAGAACTCTAGTGATAAAATAAGAGCCAAATTGCCTTGGTTGCATGCAGGAACCTAAATGTGATGCCTTTCTTAATCTTGAGCTCAGACCTTGTCATGATTTCTGGAATCTTACTGCAGTGAAGACTGCTTGTTTGTAACCTAAATTCCCCCCTTTCAATTATATATAGGAATTTTTTTGAGAAGACATAATACTAGAAATAATACTACAAGAAGGTGTTTTATTGAACATGACTTTTAAGTTACTTTTTGGGTACTGTTTGTAACCTTAGACTGCTAAGTGAATGGAGAAAGTGGTCATATAGCATGTAGAGCTTGTCGAACTGCTATGGAGGTGTGAGGTTACAGTGGTTGCTTGCCCATTCTTGGGCTGGAGGACATACCTCAGATGCAGGGGGGAACACCATGACTTGTTGGGGAATCAAGTATTGCTACTTCCAGGTCTTACAGAATCATAGAATATCCTGAGTTAGAAGGGACCCACAAGGGTCATCAAAGTCCAGCTCCTGGCCCTGCATAGGATATGCTAAGACTCATACTGTGTGCCTGAGAGCATTGTCCAAATGCTGCTTTAACTCTGTCAGGCTTGGTGCTGTGACCACTTCCCTGTTCCAGTGTTGAACCACCCTCCAGTTGAAGAACCTTTTCCTAATGCCTAACCTCAATCTCCTCTCATGCAACTTGATGCTGTTCCCTTGGGTCCTGTCACTGGTCACCAGAGAGAAGAGATCAGTGTCTGCCCCTCCTCTTCCCCTCATGAGGAAGTTGCAGACTGCAATGGGGTCTCCTCTCAGTCTCCTCCAGGCTGAACAGACCAAGTGACCTCAGCTGCTCCTTGTATGGCTTCCCCTGTAAGCCTTTCATCACCCTCATGGCCCTCCTCTGAGACACTCTCGAATGGCTTTATATCTCTTTTGTATTGTTGTGCCCAAAACTTTACACAATACTCGAGGTGAGGCTGCCCCAGTGCAGAGCAGAGCAGGACAATCCCCTCCCTTGCCCAGCTGGCGATGCTGTGCCTGATGCTCCCCAGGACAGCGTTGGTCCTCCTGGCTGCCAGGGCACTGCTGACTCATATTCAGCTTGCCATCAACCAGGACCCCCAGGCCCCTGGATGTGAGGGCAGTCTGGCTGCAACATCTGTCACCCTATTGATGGCCAGGTTGATTGAGCTGACCTGGCTGGCTGGGTGGGTGTCCCCTTCCTCCCTCAATGCTCCATGCGCGTCCCTACCAAAGCTGCACACTGGTTGAAGAGGGTGGTCTCCCCCATGGAGATGGTGTTGTTCATCAGTCAAGGGTATACAGTAGCCATGCTTCCCTGCTGGAACCTCCAAACAAGCTCAAGGTTTATGGCTGTTTATGCTGTAACAGCAGTTTCTCTAATGACTTTGCAGGAACCTGTCAGAGATGTAAAGAAAACATTTTGTGATTGGTCAGGACATAGAGGTTGTGAAATGTCAAGTCTGGGGATCTATGGTGCCAACAGATAGGCAGGTATGTTTCCTCTTGTGAGGGTAAGGGCTAGAGTCTGTTAAGAGAAGACAGTGCTGCCTTGTCTTGTTTTGAGCAGAAAATATGCTGGGGGAAGTTTTGTATTAGCACAAAGAGTTGTCCCTATGTTTATTCTTTTCATTAATGACTTACAGCTTCTCTGCAGACATGTATGAAAATCTGTGTTCAGGTTCCTTCTTTTGTAAAAGGAGACAACAGCAGCATTAAGTAATGGTTGTTTATTAATGCAATAATAAGACTTTTCACAAATATTTAGTCATACATTCAAGACATACTTTTCTGTGACAGTTTGGACTGTATATACAAAATAAATAATTTACCATAGTTGTCTTATTTCAGTTTTCAGAATGCAACATTTCACTGAACTAGTCACAAGAATAGAAGGTAATGAATACCCAGTTTTCCAGATTTTAGAATGGATAGAGTGGAAAAGATCCCATCCATAATAACAAACATTATCACATCACAAATTCACCTGTACACTGCAAATGAATGTTAGTGTAATGAAAGACAGTACAACATTAACATTACTTGGAACCACAGCTTCTAGTTGTTATTGAGGACCCACCACGACGCTGAAAGAGAGCAGAGTTTATTATTTGTTAACATAAAAGGCATTGCTTTTTTGACCTCTGGTAAAAATCCTAAATAAAATACCTATAGCATATATAAAGGAACGTTTGTTTATATATGCAGCTAATATTGGTGAGAAGAAATACTCAGAATACTGGGAGAGCTGAGTATAAGTGGTGGGAAGGTGGCTTTATCACAAGAATTATATCTCCTTTTAATAACACCCAAAGAATCATTAATGTGTCATAGGTGCAGTTGCACAGAATTACGAATGCAGATCCCCAAGAGCAAACCACATAAATCCTCAGTCCTGTGCTGCTGTGTCAGTTTTTAAGCTGAGCACTATGTTTCCTGGGTGGTTGTGTTACTTTTAATGACTTGCTTTCCTGGTGACATTATTCAAATCTGGTGGGTTTTTAACATAACTCTAGGAATTAATAGCTTTTTGTCCTCAGAAGTAAGAGAATTGATGGACTTGTAAAATGTCATTCCCATAAAAAGTTCTGTAATCACCAGATTATAGACAGTGCTGGGGTGAAACCAATTTGAGTTTCTTCCCCACAATCTCTAGCCTCTGGCCTTTTGAAATGGAACCTTTTGCAGAGAGGAACCACAAGATTTATAGAGAGAGATGGGAAGGAAGGAAAGGAATTGTGACTGTATCTGAGATGCCAAGTACCCTTAGCAGATGGATGTTCTAGGCTCTGTAGGTTTCACACTACACAAATTCATTAACAGAACTTATTTCTTGTGTATGTATCCATAAATGCTGCCATTAATGCTATTTTAATGAAAATTATTATTCATGAAGAAACATGATGAGAAAATACTCAGGACGAGAAAATACTCAGGAGTCTTACCTGAATTCAGGCTATGAGCCTAGTAGTCTCTGAAACATCAGTGGATTAATGAATTTCAGCCCCCAAAAATGCAAATTTAAGTATTTATTTCAGGGGTTATAGTGTTATAAGTGTTCAATGGTTTCCCCTTAGCTTATGTTTTCTTTGCTCAAAGGTTCTTTAGAGTCCTCAAGTCCAGATCTTGTGTAAAAATGAGATATTCACTGAAGGTGCACTGAGTGATTCATGCCATCCTGGTAGATTGGCTGAAGCAGCTGGATGAGTTAACAGGTATATGAGTGGTTATAATAGGTTGTTCTTTCTATTAACTGATGGTAAATTAATTTTCTTTAGGATAATACTGGATCAAAACTCTTGAAAACTTGTCTTCCTGAATCATTCTCAGCCACATAAGTGTATTCTTATTCATTTTAGTTAATTGATAAAGACTTACAGGTTGTAAATTTTGAATCAGATTCAGATTAAAATTTGCATTTGATTCAGTTCTTAACTACCCAGATGTGTAGAAGAAGTTTGGAAATTTCTCAGCTAAGCTAGATTTGTTCTTAGAATAGAGCCTATTTGTGTTCTAATTGCAGACAGGTTGGGTTTTTTTTCTTTTCTTCTGATTTTACAGTGGTGTCACTTTACATCTAAAATTCTTTTGTAAAGTGTACTGGCAGGATTGCAGCTATCATTTTTTTCTTAAAGAACATTTACTGTCTTTCAAACACAAATATGATTTGTACAGATCAGTTGTGGGAAGCTCTTTCCATGAAACACAGTTCAAATTACTGCACAGATTTCTAAATTACAGGTAATGTATAAAATTGTACAAAGAACTGTGAATGCATTAATTCCCATTGGTCCCGCCACCCCAGCAAGGAGTACACAGTGAGAAATGCTGTTTCTATGGCAACTGTCTGCCAGATAGAGTGCTGCAGACTGAAATCCTTCTTAGCAGGCAGAGTAAATGCTTTAATGAGTACTTGCAATCCAATTTCAGATACTTCCCCATTTAGGCATTTAAAAATTATGTTTACATTTTATTTTATGCTAATTGTACTTTACTCTGTGAGTAAACTACCCTGGAACACTGCTGGATCATGTGCAGTCTCTTGGACACAAAGAATTTTGGGAAAAGGCTTCATTGTTTCCTACAGTCAAGTTTGTCTTAAATCCAGCAATATCCCAATAAGATACAAGATTTACAGAGATTCTTGGTTCATTAACTGCAATCTCCTGATTCTGCAGGAATCCCTGGCATATAATTTTGTGTCCAGATCAGGCTCATGAGGTCTGAAGATGTCTTGGCTGGTTTCTTTTAAGGAGAAACTCTGAGTACAGGACTGCCTTTATTTTTCTGCAAAGTAGGGTTTTATTATTTTAAATTTAGTCTGTACTCAGGCATACAGGAAATTAGGGCTTCACTGTAATAGATTTGTATTCCCTAAAATAAAATAAAAAAATAAATTTGCTGTCCTCTCTCTTAAATATGGGACTGATGATTTTTTTGCTTCATCCTGCACCTGCACTGTGTCTTTTAACTCTTATTTCTAGGAGAAAGATGTTACATGCTCATTGGTTTGTATTAGGAATAATAATTTGGGATCTTTACCACCTTGCTTTTTTTAACATAGCAGGAAGTATGTGCAACAAGTCGGTTAGTAAATATCAATTATTAGTAATTAAGTCTCCCTTCAGTCAGTGTAGGTAGGAATAAGTTGAAGTCTCAATCAGAAAGCATTTTTTTCCTTGAAAAGCTTAAACATGGTCTATTTTACCATTCACAGATAGTATTGTTTACTCTAGATATTTTCTTAAATAGTGTATGTTAGTGTAACTTCACAGCATGTAAAATAAAACACTGTGGGTCTTCTCCTTGCTGATGCATTTTATATTTCTGTAGTTAAAATAAAAACATTTGGAGTCCCCTTCTCCTCTATACTTTAACAAGGAAGATCTGACTAAGGGCAATATTATGCAACTGCCTTGCATATGGAACACACTAATGTAATAAAACCTTTCATTTAGAACAAACAAAATAATGCGAAAAGTTGATATTTACCAGGGACTAGCATTGTTGTGATGAGCTCTGGAGTTTCCAAGAAATCCACATTACTTCTTTGGAATGCCTTGCTGTAATTCATTTGAAGGTGGCTAAATAATTTTAAAAAATAAAATATAACAGGTTTTTTAAAGGGGATCAATTTTTTTAAGGAGCACTAGAAATGTTACAATTAATGCTGTAACAGAGATTCTGTGCTTCAAAACTTACGGTGATAGTGGGAGAGGAGACCAGATAAGCTATGAAGTTCTTGCATGTTATATGAAACACAGTTTTTTTCTATGCAGCTCGCTGTCACTCTGATGCTCATCTCTTGGTTGTGACCCAGTACAGTGCTGACGTGTGTTACCAGGGTTCCTGAGTCTTTAGGAAACCCAGTAAAACTGGGGTTTTGTTTGAAAGGAAAGCAGCAAAGCTTCAAGAGACTTCTCCATCTCCCTAGGAATGGGTTCTGTCTACAGATTTAGGATCATAGGGTTGGTTTGTCTGAGGTTTCTTTAACTAAATGTAGATAATCTCTTTGTCTCAATTTCTTAGTCATCTGCCTGCCGGAGGCTAGAATTCAGCTGGTAGGATGTTTAATCACTATAACTTCTATTTTGGGCCCAGAAGAGACACTGGGAGTCTGTTGGATGGGTTCCTGTGATGTGGATTGGGAAGTTTTGGTAGCACTCCCCGTAACTACTTGCATGCTGAAGTGTGCTGCGGGCTGGCACATCTTCTGCTTCAATAATTGGGTCTTTTTGTTTCTTCTTTACCGTGAAACTCTGTTAATATTTCTGTCTTCCTGGTTTTCTGTCTGCGATGAACTAACATCCATCTGATGCTATATCTTTATGTACTCACTTACAGGCTTTTTCTGTTTTGAATCACCTTTTTCTTTCTGGCATTTTTATTTATGTTTCAGTATATTCAAGTCTTTAGCAACTGAAGTATTGTTCTGAAGTATTAATTGTGATATATTTAGCAAAAGATCAGTTAGCAGTATTGAAAGTAATTTGTACTCAGTCTTTCTACACAATTGATTTCTAACCTTCAAAACGTCTTGTATTACCAGAAAAAAAAAAAGAAGAAGAAAAAAAAAAAAAGAGGCCACCAAACCCCTGACACTTACCTATCCCAGGCATTGCTGTTTTCCCAGAACTCATAAACAATGAAGCGGAAATTACTTGGAATCTTCTGTATGGAAACACTAAAAAGTTCCCAATAGAACTAATTTAATGAAACACAAAGTTATTGTATATACACATTTTATTCCTAATTGCTTATGAGTAGGAATAAATGCAGTGATTTTTGGAAAATCCCCACAAAACAAAACACCAAAACCAAACCCAAACAACAACCCAATTAATAAACTTAACAAATGAGTGATCATAGTGATCATATACTGTAAATTATCTGAGCTTTTAAAAATAAAAATACTTGTATATATATTTTTATTAAGTAGTATTTTATAATACTACACTTACGATGAAACTCATTTTTCATTTGCTCCAATAGTGTCATTTATCTAAAGAAATGCTAAACAGAAAATTAATCAAACAGCTGTTCAGGGAAGATCAGCTAATAAGCAGAAGTTATCCTTTTGTATGAGAGATGCATCAAAGTGTCATAGATTTTAAGTGGTTTGAAAGCAAAGGGAGTAAATGAAGTATATATATCTAATGGAGTATAAAGCCAGATGGCCTGATATCTGCTGCAGCTACACTTTTAAAATAATATTTTGGGTATTAGTTACTTGTTCTTAAGTTATTCAAGTAACAGTTTCTCAAGGGTGAAAAATGACCCACAGAATATCTCTTGATCCTCTACACAGAATCATCCTGCTTATTATCCTGAGCATAAAATCTTTATAGCACGTAGGGCACTTACACGCTTGGGTACTCAAATTGGTGTTTAGATAAACAGCGCAGAAAGTATAGGTACAGATTTGTCTGTGTGCCCAAGTGTGAGATTGCTGATCTCACTAAGGATGCGCTTGAAAACTCGTCTCAGCTTATGCTTCATAATGCAGTCAGCAATGATTTATTGGTTTTCTCCTGCTGTGTGTGAAAATGCATGGTAAAATAGCAAAAATATCAAAAGCTGTTGGAATAAACAAGTCACTGTCAATTACAGCTACAGCAAAACCCATCCGTTAGGTGGCATTACAGACTCACCAAACGTCTGTAAACTTGGGAGAGAAAGGAACTTTCTGCCACCATTTGTTAAGTTGCATTCTGAAGTCATGTAATCTGTCTTCCCTGACAAGTCTGCAGTCATTACAGTGCTTTGCTGGATGTTCATTTCTGGGAGGGGGCTGGGAGGGCTTCTCATTGGGTTTTTTTCCAGCACTTGGCCAACAAGAGAGTTTTATTTTCCTCATCAGTCTGCCTTTACAACTGAACCACTGCAGAAAGATCACTCTTCTTCCAGCTTAATTTAATTTTTCTGGTCTATGTGAACACTACTGATAAAATCCTATGTTGCACTTGAGCACGAAAGAATCACGCAGACTCAAGCAGTCAGGATAGGTCCACCAGGCAGGAAAAGCCCCTGCCCTTCTTTATTCAGTCATTTTTATATGTTTCTAAAGACAACCGTGGATTGGAAGATGAGGTTACCACCTCTCCAACTCCACAGGATACTGACACAGTCTATCACCTTTCGCCGCCTTAGGAGAAAGGAATTCAAAACAATACAGGAATTCAAAACAATATAGGCCGGTTAGGAAAACAACGACTATGTTTATAGAAAAATGCATGAGAAATTCTATCACAGAAATAAAAACATCGAAACACTGCAGAACCCAGGGCAACAATCCTAAATATGATAATCTCATAGCTACAAGACTCATAAATTAGGGATGTGATAGGCAGTCTATGAAGCCCTTGAATATATACGAAGATGCTGTATTTTGTACACATTACAAAAATATCTTTTTCATAATGGTCTGTAGTATGTATGGTAGCAGATCTCTCCACTATGTTAAATTCAGAAATTAAGTACAGTGGTAAGCCACTAAAATTTATTCTTAACCCAGCTCTAATGTTTTATTTAATTCTAAAAGGAGCAAAGCAGAAACACAGTTTCATTGACAATTTTGCTTTTTAATTTTTCCAATTCTTAATTATGAATTAAAATTTTACAGTGACAGCCTAAAGAGAAGATTCTGACATCTTCCAAGCAGAGAACTGGCAAACAAGTTGGTAAGTTGCTCCGTTGCCAGGTGAGCACAAATGAAGGATGGCAAATGAGTTTTCCAATAAAGAGTCTCAGCCTAGGAGCTTCTAGAAGTCTTGAATTGATGACCTGCACAGCTAATGAGCCTGAAAAGATTGTTTAGCATCTTTGGGATAACCTGTACTGTCATTTTGTGATCATACCTAAAATCTGCACATTCTGACATCTCTTTCTAGTTCTAGTTGTCTTTGAAAAGCTCTGTCTTATACACACACATAACCCACTAAGAAAGGTGTTATAGGTTCTCTCTTCATAAGTAATCTGAGTTATTAAAGAAAAAAGACTGCATTCCTTCCTTCAGCTCAGGGACAATAACATTGTACTTACTGCAAGCAGTCACCTTGAGCAGAAGCAGATTCCACATACTGCTTCAGAGCAAGACGGAATTCCTCCACTTTTTCTTCCATCACAGACATTTGATGCTGAACAATCGTTATGTGCTGATACAAAACCAATACAATATTACTGCCATAGCTTCCTTTGAATTCCTTGTACTTTAAACTCAGAAAAGTCTATCATGAAACAATACAAACCACAATGATCAAAAAAACCCCACAAAAGTTCTCTTGAAGTTTGCAGTCCCTGTTTTAGTGATCTGGAGTGGAGAATTAGAAATGCTCAAGCATGACTTTTATGTCTAGGCATGAGTGTCCACTTCAGAGAAGGAGAGTTGTCCTAACTCTGGATAAGAGTTTTTTCAGAAGAGGGCAAAGCAAAGGTTGATCTTTCAGATGTTCAGTAATAAAGTCAGTGAGTTTCCTTGGATGAATCTGTATGCCAGCAGGTGTGAGGTTTGGGATAAGAGCGTATCCCCACAATCTGCACTGGATGCATTGTTGCTTTCATCGAGGTGCTTTCATAGTTTTTTACCTTTTAGAGCCCCAACCCTCACCTGAGTGAGAGGCCTAAGATAGCCCATGTTAAGTGATGAATAGAGAGGGGGTTTTCCCTCTGCAATTCTGCAGGAAAATGAACAGTCTTTATAAATAGCACTATGGAAACAGCCAGCAGTACAGAAGATCTATTTTTCCTGAATTAACGTAATTATCATTTAGCTCTATCAAATAGTTTATTTATTGATTCTTCTATTGAAGCTTGTCTACTTCACTAACAGAATATTTAAAGGAACACTTTGTGCTTCTTAATGAGTACAACTTAATTTCTTGTACAGGTTTTTGACTTGTCTCTTCCTTGATTATGAATACTGTTATATCATGAATTATAAGCAGTCTGTCTAGCAATAATGCATCATCTCATTTAAAAAAAAATCTAATGCAACTCCTGTGATGAAATAATTTTTTCATGTGTATTTGATTTGCATTTTGTTAGGTTCAAAATCCTGAATTTAGGAATGCTAGTGTATCCATCTTGGGACATAAATTTGTTTAACAGTAAGTTTATTTGTGGTCACAGTTTTGGTTTTATAGGTTGTAATGTTGATTACTGCTTAGCACTAGGTACTCTTCCAT
The DNA here is from genome assembly GCA_013398115.1 of Falcunculus frontatus. NCBI lineage: Eukaryota > Metazoa > Chordata > Aves > Passeriformes > Falcunculus > Falcunculus frontatus. Next base: position 4,037,418 of record VZRV01003964.1, on the reverse strand, counting down.
TTTTCCTCATAAGATTTCCTATAGCAGTTTTTGGAGGGAAGGAAGCTGTACAACGATGGTTTAAAGCATGCATGCAGCATTTGGAGCAGAGAAGCTACCACCCCATAAATATTGCTGCCAAATTTGATAAATCTTATTAATGCACATTTTTCTCCTTATGTGTGTTAAGGTTTTGGCTCACTCTATCCTTTGAAAACAATGCAAAAAATTAATATAAACGTTTTGCCCACATATTCTAAGTTTTGTTCTGTTGCCTTTTGCACAGTGTATTCTGCTAGCTCTGATCTTTGGAAAAAGAGAGGATAAAGATTTTTTGAATTATTTTTTAACAGAAGAGACCAGGTGTGGTCTCAATGCCTAGTGTTTAAAATCAAATGTCAAAATCATTATCTTGGAAAGTACTTACAGATCTTGCATTTTCTTCCGAAACTTCCTCTTCAAGTGGCTCAAGCTTTAGATCCTTTGAGGCAATTGAAAAGAAAATAGAAATTGTAAGAGTCAATACCACAGCTGTATTCTGCTCTTACATTTTAAACAAACTGTTCCAATAACTAGATTCTCTTCTATCTCAAGAAGTTAAATCCCTTCTTTATTAGTTCTAAGTCAAACACAAGTTTTGTTTACAAGATCTTGCATGCTTGAGTGGTTAATTCTAGCCCAGGCTGTTTTGTGAAGTTTTATTTATAGTGCTTGGCAGGTGATTTTTCATTTTAACAAATCTGCTTGTTCCCAAATGTATGTTGGAGTTAATTGAGAAAAGACAGACATCCTCTCAAATTGTCACACGGACTGTGGAGATGAGCAAGAATGGTAATTTGAAATGAACTATCAGCTACTGTTATGCAATCATAAAACTTTACACAGAAGAAACTTCCCTACAGGGAATCTATGGTTGCAGGGGGCTATTTTCTAGCACTGAAAGAGATGTGCATGATGGTCCAAGTCAGGTTTCTGAACTGCTGCCCTTGCTGTGAGAACAGGCTGGACAGCAGCAAAGAGATGTGTCTATGGGTACACCTAGTACACAAACTGGATGTGCACTTCAGGAATCAGTGATTGACACCAACACCAACCAGTAGAGCACAAAAAATCATTCTTTACTTGCCAGGCACATGCAGTACCTCCTAACACAGTGTCATTATGATAGTCTGAAAAATATCCATATGCCTGAAAAAAAAAGCAGATTGATTTGCAATAAGCAGCTGGAACAAAACACACTCCTTGTTAGTGGTGCTTTGCTTCTCACTGAACACAGTTCTTGTGCAGTGAAGAGAAAAATTTTCTTCCACTCCCAGCATGGGTAAGGATTGATTAACCTCAGGTAGCAGCTGTTCTGGCAGCACAGATGCTGTACTCGCTGAAAAGCCAAGAGATGTGCAGGTAGAATTCAAATGAACAGAGGACCTCCACCAGCAGCAGGTGGCAGAGCAAGGCAGGAGTGAAGTATTCAGAAACTGCTGTGTAGTTGTACATCTCCTGCAGAATGTGGACAGAAAGGCATGAAATGTGTGTGTGAAGAGAAAGGCAGCCAGCTTTATTGTCAGTGCAGACACTTCAGATAAAAAAACTGAGGAAAAAAATGTATATTCCTGTAGTTCTATATTTTCACTGCCATTTTTTTCTTGGGAAACATATGGAAAAAGAGAGGAAAGTAATGACTCAAGTTGTACTGTAAAGTTTCTCTAAAAGGTAGCAAGAAAATAATTATTTTCTTTGCCAGTATACACAAATTTAGAACTTGAGTGAAAATAGACAAATTACAGGACTGATTCACGGTCAAATTCCCCTTTGACAGAACACAGCAGAAGACTTAGACAGCACTAAATCTACCCTTCACCAGGTAGTTTTCCAGTAGGAACACCGACTCATAACTTGCTATCCCCCTCCAGGAGTTAAAAATAATCTCTAGTAGTTCTTCAGTAATGCTGTGTCATTAGGCAGAACGTGGCTGCGCAGATGGGGTCAGTGCACAGCCAGCCTGGGTGACCTCAGAGCGTGTGAGCACTGGCACATGGTCCCCATCTGTGAGGAAAGAGGGCTCCTGCACTGGATGGCTGGGCTTCTGAGCCCAAGGGAAGTAGCCCAGTGTGCAGAACAGAGGTCCTGCCAGCCCAGGACAGTGCTGCCTGGAAAAAAAAACTGATGCAGCTCAGAGCTGGGGCTTTGAGCTTGCAGCCTCTGCAATCCTACCTCACCTCAGCTGAGAAGTGGTGGCTTCTGAAATTGCCTTTTAGCACGGTTGTGCAATCCTTTCTAATCTGTTTCAGGGCAAGGTCAAAAAGAGGGGCTTTTAGTAGCTGCTGAAAGGCAGCTGGTATTTAATGACTCTCACAGTCAGGTGTGGCTGTGAGATACAAAATCAGGCAGATGCAAAGTTAGGCAAAGGTGGATATAGATAGGTTGTCTACTGGAAAAATTAGACTTATCTAATTGCTATGGTTGATTAATCAAGTTTTATATTGACTAGGAGGTAATTATGGGATGTCTCTGCCATGCCACTGTATCCCTTTGGCACTGAGCTCCTTTTCAGGCTGACGTTCTCTGTCATTTGTCTGTAGGAGATTTTTTCATTTTATAACATCCTTGTTGTAAGTTTATTTACCACAAAATGTTTGGCTGCTTTCTGTAGCATTTTCATTGCATTATTGCTGTATGCCCGGTTTATTTCTTTTTTAAGTAACATTCTTTTAAATGTTTTCTTTTGGCATCAGTTCATGTCAGGTGGCAACTGTGGCAGGACAGTGAGCTGCTGTTTCCAAAGCAGGGTGGGGAGTAAAGGCAGACTTATCTTTCGTGGTGGACTTTGACATTTCAAAATCCAATTTATATCTATTCACAAAAAATCAAGTTGCTACTAAAATGTCATTAATGTGGCAACTGCTGTGTAATTGCCTTTCCCATGCAGAAATGACCTCCAGGAGGAAGCAGCCGGATAGAGGCTCATGGGTATTCCCTGGCCAGAGCTTACAGGGCTGAGCAGACCATGAGGAGCTGCAGAGCACGGCAAGGAGCAGAGTGAGAAGCTGACAGACATCATGGACAGTGCCACAAGGAATGGCCGAATTTCACAGCTGGTTAAGGAGAATTGATGCGAGAGACTGTCAGGCTGCAGGGATTACCAAAGGGAATACTGGACTCCTTTTGGAGCAAGGCCAGCAGTGCTGGGTGTGACCATATGCAGCTAATCAGTAATAAAGCTGAGCTAACAGAAATACCAAACTGAGACCAAAGGTGAAAAGTAATTAGTGGCAGATTTCTCATTTCGGAGGGAGCAATGGCAGAGAAAGGTCAGTATGCTTCTCTTGCTGGGCCCTGTGCCAAGTCACCACCATTTATTGGGGGTTTTTTATTAAATCCCTTACTTGACTATTTTCTATGTGTGTAACTTGCTACTGAACTCAAGTTGGACTAGTGATTGAGTAACAGGAGACGTTTTTCTGCCATGAGCCAAGGTCTGAGCCAGTGCCTGGGTAAAGACTATGGGTCCAGCCACAAACACTAGATGATAATATTCATGGGGGAATATCCCAATCAGCTAGAAAGAAAGCACAGGGTCAGGCTGTTTCACGTCCCTGTGAGTGCTGTCTGTGTGTGGGTGCTGCTGAAGAGACCCACGCCAATGTCTTTGGAGTACAGGCACAGTCTCACTGCTGGTGAGCACTGATCTGTGGGGAGGAACAGCATCAACTGCACTGGGACTGGAGCTGCTCCTGGGTCTGAGAGCACTTCAGCCTAAAACCTCACCTCTAGTGGACAAGGAGGAAGAAATACCCCGGGTCTCAAAATCCACTGAATTCAGCCACTCCCTGAGTGCCTACCTGAAATTGTCTGTCTGTCCTTCAATAGGGAAACTTAATGCAGAGAACAACTCAGGAATTTATAACCTTGCTTCTTCCTCTGCTGTTCTTTCTTCTCCAAAAAAAAAGAAGTCATCACACACAGATTATAAGACAACTTTTGGACACCAGGGTAGCAATCAAGTCTGAATAATCATTAAGAGGAATAGATATTTTCTGTACTGACAGATGTGGCTCAGGATTCTTCAAGCACTGGGAAGCCCTGGCATTGTTGCATCAGATGGGTCATATGTCAGACTCCCGGAGGGCTCTGCTTTGGTGTGGAAACCACAGGTGGTTTCTGGGTTCTGGGGGCTGGTGCAGCCAGCTCCCAGACAGGATTTGCATCAGATTTTGGTGGAACTGTACTGACAAGGAAAGTAGTTTAATCTTTATAAATGAGTATTTTCTGATGGGAAAGGAGGACACAAAACTTTCTGTCAAGCTTTCATGAGAACGTTTGGAGAGGAAGAGGAAAATACCAGATCCTAAAAGGAGAAGGTTGTAGCATGTTCCCCCAAACAAGCATAACTAAATACATTAACATCCTCCAGTCATAGAACAATGCAACTTTTCACATCTTTATGAAAAGTCGAATTTGTGGTGATGGGAGGGGGAAAGAGAAGCATGGAAAAACCATGTTATGAATAGTTAAAGAGGAAGGTGGAAGAAAAATGTAGGCATTTAATGAGTGTTAGCTTTCTTAGGTAACGTTGCAGCTGGGGCGTTGAAAACATTTGTGTTTTAAGGATTGCTTTACTGAAAGTGAAAGAAGAAACAGGTGAAAAAGCCCACACACCTTCTTTTCCAGTCTATCAATTAGCTTCTGGAGTCTGTTTATCTGGATCACCCATTGGCTGTCTTCCTCAATCCAACCTTTGGAAAAGATAAATGATAAACATTTATAAAATGTTATTAAATTGCTCGTCCATAGTGTATTCCTGTATTTTATATTAAAAAAAAGGTTTAGCCTGCAATTTATTTTGCTTCTCAAAGATTGTGCTGCAGCTAGTTCAATGTTCATTTAGGTGAAACTAAAGGAAAGCATGATCTGACTCTACGAATTATTTTCTTTCTGTTTAAGATACAATAGAAATCCAATACAGAATGAAAACTACATTCTAGATTAATGCCAGTCCTTTTGAAATCATGCTGATAACTGAAGAAGGATCTCCATCTCTACTGCAGGTATATTCCTGCCTGTGTAGTGACCTGATCATAGACTCTTAGAATGGTTTGGGTTGGAAGGGACCGTAAAGATCATCTAGTTTCAACTCCCCTGCCATGGGCAGGGAACATTCCACTAGGTCAGATTGCTCAGGGCCCCATCCAACCCACTCCGAAGTCGTATAGCAAGGGTGGAGCTAGAAAGTGTTGTTCTAGTGATGCCATGATGATTTTTTTGCCTTCTCTTTTTATATACCTTTTATGTATTCTCAGTACTCTTAGCATGCATACTCGTAATTCTTTAAGTCTGATATCTCAGCACAGTCCTGGTATTCCGCTAGGCCAGAAGACCAAACATCCTAAAGGCCGCACAGTCGGAGGCCAGAAAGCCTTACGCTATCTTAAGAAACCAAGGCCCCTCTAGAACATATCCTGTAAATCAGGATTAGGCCCATTTGGGGGGCAATACTTTAGAATAGGGAGATGTCATGCTATTCATTCAAGCCTCTCATTTGGGGCATCTCTGTTAGATATCCTAATTTGCAAGGTCTATAAAATTGTATACACGATCTGTGTGTGTGCATTTTGGTGTATTCCACTTTGATTAATTGTTGCACCATAAGAATCCTCATTAAATACCAAGGTAAAATACTTTTTCTCTTAACCGTGTCTAGCTCTTAATTTTAGGACCAAGGATAAGGCATCACTAGAAAGGCACAAGCATCTGGGCTATGAAGATGGTGAATGGCCTTGAGGGGAAGCCGTATGAGGAGCAGCTGAGGTCACTTGGTCTGTTCAGCCTGGAGAAGAGGAGACTGAGGGGAAACCTCATTGCAGTCTGCAACTTCTTCGTGAGGGGAAGAGGAGGGACAGGTACCCATCTCTTGTCTCTGGTGAGAGTGACAAGTGACAGGACCCAAGGGAATGGCATCAAGCTATGTCAGGGGAGGATTAAGTTGGATATTAGGAAAAAATTCTTCACCCAAAGGATGGCTGGGCACTGGAACAGGCTCCCCAGAGAAGTGATCAGAGCACTAGGAGTTCAGGAAGCATTTGGATAATGCTCTCAGGCACATGGTGTGACTCTTGGGAATGGCTCTGTACAGGGCCAGGAGCTGGACTTTGATGATGCTTGAGTCCCTTCCAACTCAGGATGTTTTATGATTCTGTGAGTCCCTCTAAAGTCTCTGGAAAGCTTTGCTTTGCTAAAGGCTCGTGAAAATTGTCTGCCAAGTGAAAAGGACAATACTCAAGGAAAAAAATATGTGCATTATTGAAGCAGTTCCTGACATCACCCACCATGTACATGTGTACATGAGTGATGGCTCTAAGGAGAGAGGAAGGTTATTTATCAGAAACTGGAGATTTTTCAATAAATGCTTTTGTTATGCACATTCATTAACCTGCTCATTTTCCAGCTGAGAGTTCTCGTGGCACTTGCGTATGTTTTGACCGAACAAAGAAATCCTAATGCTGAGAACATACCACAGCTGTGATCTCTAGAGGAGGCAGGGTGTGGTTGTACCTGAACAAGTACACAGGCTGAAGAAATGCTGGCCTGAGCCTCGAGTGCATATACACACCACAGTGTTACTGTGCATGTGGGCAGCAGGCAGTAAACAGGAAGACCAAGTGCCAAGAGAAACACAAATGTTGTGCAGGAAGTGGACAGCTGTCAGCTATTAGTAGAGCTGTGGAGGTAAATGTTAGCTCTTTAAGATTACACCAATGCAGTAAGTGGATTTGGTAGAGCTTGCATTTGTTTGAGCTCCTTCTGAATTAGGTGTGCAGCTACAAGGCTCTGAACTTCCTCGTTAGGAACAACATCAACTCACAAGAGACTAAACATCATCCTGCATCACTGCTCTCAATGAACAGCGTCATTTGGTGAGTGAAAGGAAGTGTGTCGTGAATGTGAGAGACAGAAAGGTCCTCAGGAGAGGGTTTAAAAGGAAGAGGTCAGCATGTGCCTGCAAGCAGTGACTGGTCAAGAAGTAAGCTAGACCCATCATGTGTTTTGTTATTTCAGTCATCTTCATGCCTTGATTCTGGGACACACCACTAAGCATGGAGAGGTCTTCAGTGCAGCCTCATGCTTAATGTCACTGCTTCCAATGAATCCCATTTACCAAAGTACTCTATCATTTTCCAAAGCAGAAATTCTGCTTCAGACTTTTTTTTTTGTATTATCTTAAATGAAATATTATTTTCTTTCAGGTTTCGTATTTTCTCTTTCTGTTTCTTATTTATTCCCCTCAGCTGGGATGTGAGTCATGGCACAGAACTTGGTTGTGTATAAGTTACAGCCTTCACCTTTTCATTCATATCTGCAGGCAATAAAGATTGCCTAAAAAGTGTTGAATCAATCCAAAACACACAGTTTGGCCCACAATTACTTTTTTATCTTTTATAATTTTATATCTATGGATATGCATTAATTTTCCTCAGTTTCCTCAGTTTTGAGTTAATACCTTCTATAGTAAATTGAAATTGTCTTCTCTCAGTGAAGTATCTGAGTTAGTTACATGTCAAAATTAAATTTTTGAGGGGAAGATATGTGTATATTTTTCTATATATGTGTCTATGCATGTTTTAAATATTTTTAAAATGTGAAATACCGTACCTGTGCTAGAATGAGGATTATTTGATGACAGGCTGTTGTTCCTCTGAAGCCTTCGAGCTAAGCGTTTTCCTGGCCACTGAATTGAGAGCACTTCTGGTTTTGTTGGTTCTTTTCTGCACAGAAACACAGGAGACTTCTTAAGTAAAAATATGTGGGAGAGCTCTTCTCTCTCCATTCTCAAAAAACATGTTTCTATGTTCCCTTTTGAATTAAATAAAAAAGAAATATCTATTGAGAGCACTGAATTATTTTCTGGATTTTCACTATTATTTGGTTAGGTCATTAAAGAAGTTAATAATAAAAAGAAAAAAAAAAGAAGAGGGTTAAGCTGGCATAAACCTAAATCTTTTAGGGAGACAAATCTCAAGATTTGTCTGTCCATGATACGGTTCTGACCTGACCTAAATAATCATTCTTCATTCACAGTTTCTTCATTCACAGGAGTTTGGTGGCATCACTGCAAAGGAACTGACATGAATAGAGGTACAAAGATACTGTGCATGGTTGGTGCACCCTCACACTTTCAAAACCTGCTTGATTCCTACAGTCAAGATGCTGCCATAAAACCACAGGGTGTTACTCCCGTACTTCAGCGATCTCAAACCCAACAGCAAAACAAACAAGAAAATGACATTTCCAACAGAAAAGTCTTAAGATCTTCTTTGTCCATGAAACACAACAGTTTGTATTTTGCCTTCCCTATCATCTTTAACAATAGCATACTGAGGAAAAAAATCCATATAGCCAAGTAACTTTTCAAGAATATTTCGATCCGTCATTCTACAAACCCTCATCATTGAGATCATTGTACTAAATTCAGCTAAACCCCTTGGATGGATAAAGGCTACCCAGGTGACTGAGAGTTTATGGAGATAGCTGTTAATCAATACTGTGGCCCAATATTCTAGGAAGAAGCTGTGACAAACAAAAGCCTGGCTATTTCTTCTTCGAACATGGAGATCATTGTGCAACCAGGAATGAAAACGAAATCATAAAGCTGGAAAAACCAAACAAAACAGACAGTCATCTTAGTAATTTCAGAGCTCTTTATATTGCAGTGGTCTGGTTTCTACATTTGATATTAAACTGTCCAGGGATTTAAAAAGAAGTCAGCAGAGCCTAGCATGTACCAAAATGATTGTCCTACATGCAGCCCACCACAAGATCATAGGCATCAAATTTCAGGAAAACTCCTATTAGTGGGTTCCTATATGGAATAAAAAGTGTACCATTATTTCTCCTGTTATTCCCTAGATCAGATTTCTGTGTGAAATCTGATAAAAGCGGTCTTGGAGGTTCTCAGTGACCTCACTCCTCACCCCCTTCCCTGCAGATGAAGAGGGGTTTGCTCACCTCTCCTTCTGGGTCTGCTCCTCTGTGGTTTCCATGGCACACTCCAGGGAGCTCTGGAGGGATTGCAGCTGCTTCAGTGTCTCCTTCAAAAGAAAGCGAGTCACAAACTGCTCCAAATTGGAAGCTTCCTGATAGTCCTAAGAATTACATTAAAAAATGCCAAAAGGTCTGGCTTTGCTTACTAGGCTAGAAATACACAAGGGAAGGTTCAGACTTCATTCACAAAGGAAGCAGGTTGGATGTCTCCATGTTTATACATGTAAACCACATAAGCAACCTTTGTTCATGGACAAAAAGACCTCTGAATTTCCAGGTGTAGACACAACTCCCACTCAAACTGAGAGGCCCAAGTACACACTGACACAACACAGTTTCTACTCAAAAAGACCCTTTTCTTTACATCCTTAACTCCAGTTGATGGCAGCACCACATTACTTCTGAAGTGTGGAAAAGCCAAAATAAGATTGACAGCTGCAGAATTGAATTTAAAGTTTTAATTCAGATCCGCTCTTGTGAAAAGATGTTTATCAAGCCCACTGGCCTGTCTCAGACAGTGATTATGGGAATAGTCTTTAAGCAGGGCACATGCTTAGGCTACTCCCCTGAAAAACCCCACTAGCAGTTGGCTGAAGGATTGTTTGTGCAAGAGAGGTTGCCATCTGAATTTAACAGTCTTTGACTGATTTTTGTTCCTTTAATTTGCTTAACTATTTTTGAAGCCATGTATCTGTCTATTTCACAATTTCATGAAATGCATCTAAATGCTATTTGAGCTAGAGTTTGGTTGTTATAAAAGTTGCACCTATACTTAGCAATCTGTAGTGGTTCTTTAAATAATGACATTTCCAATGTATTGTATGTATCAAAAAATATTTATGCTTTTTTTGTGTAGATAATTTCAGAAATCAATTTTTATGCCTGTTGTCTCTCTGGCCCAATAAATCGTATTTCCATGGCTGGGGTCAAATTTGATGTTTCTGGCAAGCCAGATCTGCAAAAACCTGCTGTGGTCCCTTCCATGCCCGTTATGTGATTCTGTGATTCAGTAGCTCTGCAGTAACATGTAGGTAATGCTTTGTGAGGGGGTGACCTTTACAGTAATATAAACACCCTCTTTCTTGTTTTCTCATTAATAAATGTAATAGAGAGGATAGAGCAGACCCCTAGAGCCTCTGCTTACTGTGTTGAGGTCACATCAGGAACAGAGAAAGAAAACAGATTTACATCTCTTAAGCTCTGAATGAATTTGTTGGCTCCTCACTCAGCTGATCTTGAAAACCTTTGGGGACAATTCCATCTAAAATAGTTTCATAAAATATTAGGTGCCTTCAATGAAAGATTTCTTTAATCACCACATCTAAAGAGAGATGATGGTCCCCTACCCCCAAGCTTTAAAGACCTGTCACTTCAATGGTGTTGCCGCCTACACTATCTGAGAAGCCATTTGAGTATTTTTGGAAGTGCATATGGGTATTTTTATGCTCTTCCATGTTCTTTCCAATGTGAATTACAGCTGAAATGCCTTTCTGATTTTTAGACTTCCCTTAGATTTTTTCCATGTATGTGTTTGCAATCAGAACACAAATACAAGATGTTTTAAAATTTGAATGTAAAATGAAAGATTGTCAGATAAAAGCTTTAAAAGCATTTTGCTCTCAAATGAGTGCAATCTTTTCACAATATATGTTATAGAGTTAGTTCTTGCTGGAAGACTCTTTCCTTATGTATATTTTACCCAAATATTAGTGCTTACAACTATTCTGTGTGGAATTACTTAACTCTCTTAATGCACATAGTTGAGAAAATAATTACAAATTATATACTGCTCCCTTTAAAGAATTGCTGAGTCCAGCAATTCTGAGCTCACAGCAATTCTGAGCAGCTTCAACTCCTGCCCAGTGAAAGATAACTACTCCTGCTACCTGTCCTTCCAAAGTTCTTCAAAGATCATGGAAGAAGGTATTCAGCACATATAAATGATCTGAATAATTATAATTTAAGTCATGGAGGGAAAAAGATTGTCCATTACAATTCAATTTAAACTTCTAGCCCAGCTTTCAGCACTGAGGAATTAGTAGCCATGCTTTGGTATTGTTTCACCACTATATTTCCTTCGAAAAGTACCTTATTTTGTATTTTACTAAAGGCACACTGGTAAAACATTTCTGTATCAGTTTATTGAATTTATATTATGGTAGAATCAGTGTAACTGGCATGCCCAGCATTTGTATTGTCAGTGTATTGTGCCACCAATCAGTACTGGGACCCACGGATGGTGTCTGTACATAAACTAGAAAAATGGCCCATTTCTTGAATTTCATTAGCTGTAAGTTACTGTTCATTAGAGTATACATTACACTGCATCATGGTTTGGGCAGTCCAGATGAAATAAGTCTGTGTTAACATATTGTTTTGCTTGTTAGTTTTACTGATTGTTAATGAATGAGGGTAATTTTCCACATCTTCCTCATCAAGAGGCAACTGTGACCTTTGTGAGCAGCAAAGATTTGCATTTCCTTTAATGCAACTGAAAATACACAAAATTAGTGATTTCGCTTTGGAAAAGGTCACTGTGGTCTTTAAAAGTGTCTAAAGGCTATCTTTAAAAGTGCAGAAGATGTTCTTCTTTTAAAAGGCAGAGGAGGCAGAGTTTAAAAATCTCCTAGTGCAGTCTCCATCTCAGGGTTACCACAGGTTCAGCAACTCTTGATCCTCTCAGTCTCTGGTGCCAGCCTCAGCCCTCTTCCCTGGGTGACTTTACCGTGCTGTTGCATTTATCAGGAGAGCAGCTCCTTGAGATGGAGGAGTGGGACACTTCTTACTGATATATTACTTAGCAATCTTCTGTTTCCTATTTATATGTCATATTAAACATAATTTCATAAAAAATATTTATGCTTATTTTTACAGAAAATACCCTCAAGTCAACTGAAAAACAGTTATCACTGTGTAGAATTCAGTAAGGAGTAATCTATTTAAATTTCCGTTTATCATGGAATGTCTCCTGCCCTGTATGTTTAGATCCCAAATTAGTGGGACAATGCCCTGGGTTACAACTTCAAATTGAGGATATAAAATTAGTCAGAATAACTTCACTAAAATGAAATCCCTAAGATCTAATTCTTCAGACTATAGGAAGAAATCAAAACAGCATGAGAATAAAATCATCATTTCACCAGAAGCCATATTGATAGATGCTCAGTGTATTGACCACACAAATGTAACCTTTACAGTATCCTCACTGTAAAAGTGATCAAAGGCAGGATGTGCCCAATTATTAGATTCAGCTTTGAATATGGCACAAGTTTTACAAGTTTATCCAAGTATTATATTTAGCATAAATTATGTGTTTAAATTCTACCTAGAGAATTGGAACAGTGACAATTTCTACTAACCATCTGCAATGCTGACATAACAGCAGTGAAATAAAATAGGCAGCCATGGCTGATTAGAAAGAATATAGTCACACATTTGTAATAGCATCTATCAGAACAGTCTATCGCTGTACTGGGATCACTGAAGGAGTTAATACACTGTTGTTGCAGTAATAGTATGTACAGAATCCATGCATGGATAAAAAGTAACTCCTGTTTAACTGCTATTAGGTGCATCACAAAGCTTAGAGACAAGAAACTGTTTTGGATGTATCTGATATTAGCAGGGAGCAGGGAATTGTGTAATGCCATTGCTCCAGGGAGAAGGTTGCAACGATACATAGAAAACATCAAAGCTGCTGGTGGTTTTGATAGGTATCAAGAGGGGAATGGCTAGTTAAATGTTTATTTTTCTGCTGTGAAGTAATTTCTATTTAGAGGTGTGAATATTAAATTAAGGGGCTTTTCATTTTGTTTTATTTCTGACAAAACACATCTTCTTGCTACTGGCAAAAATTTAAGTATTGTCTCTTCCTGACCCAATAGGTATAAAACTTTCACAAAAAAAGATCAAAGAAGTTCCCAAGAGTTTTCATTACTCTGATAAGGAGCTAGAAGAGGAAAGGCATGAATCTCTGGAATATTCTTGCATGACTACTCAGAATTAATTACTTGCAGCTTTTTGAATTTATCTTAGTTTGTTTTGACTTGCATTAATAGTCACAATCTTAAAAAGAAATAAAAATAAAAATTCCAAAACATAATTTAAGAATGTCCTCAGATAAAAATAGTATTTATTCGTAGGGTCCTTTCTGCCTTGTAGCAGGGTGAAACTGGTGATATACTTAGCATTATCACCAGCATTTCTCTCTTCAGCTGAGAGACAGTCAATTCAGTTACTGACTGGAACAGGCTTCTCAGGGAAGTGGTGGAGTCATCATCCTTGGAAGTATTTAAAAGATGCGTAGACATGGCACTTGGGGAGATTGTTTAGTGGTGGATTTGGCAGCGTCAGGAGGTTAACAGTTGGACTTGATGAATTCAAGGATTTTTTCCAACTTGAATGATTCTAAACCTTAATGATACTATGATTTTTGATTGACATGAAAAAAATTAATGATAAATCTAAAGGAGCAAATGAATTATTTTCAAAGCCAGCGCACGAAAATTAATACTCAGGATAAACTGAGCAATACCTGTTATTCTTGTGCAGCAGCTATTCATTGCATTTATTATGTGAAAGGTGCACATGTAAAAAGTGTGTTTTCAGAGAGAACAAGACTAGATTATGTGAAAAATGTTAATAAATTCTAATTGCATGTAAAAATGGGTGCCAGCCCATTAACACAGTTTTTGTGAAAACAAAAAAGCAATTTGAAACTTCATTTTTGCTCAAACAGAATGTTAGTTGTGGAACACTATTGTCAGCACATGCTTATCTAACTTTCTTCCCAGTTAATTTCTTTTGAGATATAATTTACATAAATGCTACTGTTACTGTTACTCAAATATGCAATTAAAAAAAATCTAGGTATTCTGGTTTATAATGGGTATCAACCCTCAAGAGTGCAGTGATTTACATAATTACCATAAATGCACCATCAGTAACTAAATTTCAAGCCCTGTGTTACTCTCTCAGCTCCTATAATCTTCTCTTTTACTTTACTGGCTCCTATTTTTAGGCTATTCAAGAAATTTTCAAGTAATAATAAGGCTGCACTGACTTTGCTTAGCTTTGGGGTTTTTTGAGCAAAGCAGAAAAATTAATGATTTCCTAGAAGCAGATAATTAGACATACTGTGTTGGTCACTGAATCCAGCATCTTGCTGTTGCACACCACACACCCCCTTTTCTATGTTTTTGCAAGCAACATGTAAAAAGCAGTTAGGGGTTTTTTCCCCCAAAAGACTTGGAGGCTATTCAAGAACTTAGTAGCTCCACTGAAGAATGATCTTGTTTTCATCCTAAAATTAATGTTTTTGTTTTGCGTATGTAAATGCTGGGTGAAAACCAGTCTTAAATAAACCAGTTTTGTAACTACTGCTCAACTGCATTTTGCTAGTTCACGGAGTCTGGTCCCTTGCTATAGATCATTAGATTTCTTTCATGAAATAGCTGCAAAGGAGGGAAGAAAGACTCTCCAAAGCAAAGAATCAGACTTTTACAGAGTCTGAAAAGGAGAAAATTTGCAGTATCCCATCCCTCTTTTCCTGTGTTGTCTGCCACTCCTTTCCATGGAAGCCTGCAGTGCTTTTGTCTCCAAAAGAAGAACTGTACCTCAGTATTTACAGAAGTAGTGTGCACTCAGAGGTCATCACTTTGAAAAATTGTGCGCTAACTGCTGTAGCCAAAGCACCTTCTGGCTTTCATCTGTGGAAGAAAGAAATGTTTTCCATTGGCTGTTCAAAAGTCCTGCCCAAGTCTATCCAGGAGATTGCTGTTGCATTGTAGTCACTGGATTCGCACTTCAGATATAAAGTTATATTGGGTCAAGCTACACTCTTACTGGATCAAAGTTTCACCTTTATTAGCACTGCTAACTGTAAAAACCAGTTAGGTTTAGTTCAGGTTTCTTTTTTTTTTTCTTAGAATCTACAGCACTCTTTTGTTTTGAAATGAAAATACACTATCTAATAAATGTAACCAATATAATCTAAGTAGCAGCTCAGATATGAAGCTTTTTGTTGCTGGAGACTGGATCACATTTACAACAGCTGTGGTGGTCTTAAGTCACTCTAGAGAGAGCTCACAGGCTGAGTGAGTGTGAGTGCTAAACAGACCCTGCACTCAAAAGGAAAAGAAACAACTACAAGGGCACTTAGTGCTGTCCTCCTGAGGAAGCAGCTCTGCCACATTCAGTTACTCTCAATTATTCCCAGTTCCCACCACTTTGCCACTGTGCCAGTGCAAACAGTCTCAATTCCAGTTGTTGCTCCAGTAAGTTAAGAGCTGATGATATTCTCTATGTCAAGACCATTGTCAGTTCCACAACAGACTGGTAGGTGAGGCTCAAGCCAATAGGCACTGAAATCATGGAGAAGGAAGCATGTCCCATCCTGAAATCCCCCTGGCACAGTCACTCGGCCACCAGCCTGCTGAGGTTAGACTTTTACCAACACTGAAATTGAAAGCAGGAGTCAGGAAGAGAGGGGGGTGCTCTTAGGCCAATGAAAAAGTGAACTTCAAATGGGTGTAATGACTGATAAAATATACTGTCGGATCAGGGTGAGCATCACCAGCTAGCTCTTCCTCGGAGAGACAGTTCCTCTGGGAAGAAAACCCTTAAGAGACCTCAGAGCTATTCAAGTATCTAAACTGGAGTTGGTGCCCTACAAAGACCCACCTGGTTTCCAGTTGCTGCCCCAGGGGGAGGTCTCATCCTTCCCCTGGGTCTCCTAGAGGTCCTGTGTGCTATTTGTCAGGCCTATGGAGACATCTTGGACATCCTTGACTATCCCAGATCTTCCAAAATATCTTTAGATGACTGTTTAAATGGCTGAATACTTTTATATAGTCAATTTAATTTCATACGGAAATCAGATTTTTGGTGATTAAATGAGCTTTTGCTAGGTTATTGAGTACAGAATAGCTCATCACCAGCAGAAGGTTGCGTTTGCAATAAACTATAGCAATACCACAAATCAAAATGATAGAGCAAAACTTGTTCTTACCAAGTAGATGACAAACAGCAACAATCTTACAGCTTGGTAACTTAGGGAAGACATGTTCTTTAATCTCTAAATTTCTGATTTTCAATATTCACAAGTCAATAGAACTGAGATGTCGAGCACCTTAAACAAATGGTCTATTTTTGCCAATCTACATCATTACTCAGTGACAGATTTTATTTTCAGAGCTGTGGGTTGCGAAATATTTCTTAATTATATTTATATGTGACTGCTAGCTAGAAAATGTAATAAAAATGCAGCTTGCTGAACGTGTTATGTTCATGTGGGTAATAAAAAAGATTAAGTATTTTAACTAAATATGCTTTATAAAAGATGTCAGAAAAAAAGGCCTAAAGAATGCATTTGCAAAGTTTTGCTGAGTGTTTAATTTTTAATGCTTCCTGTATATAAGATGAAGACGAAATGCAATGAACAGAACTATCCAGATAGTACTTTGATACGGAAAATATCAACTTGGCAGGTGCTGGAAAACTAAGGGACACCAAAGATCAGTCTGTCCTCACCACTCCAGTATAAGCAACTCAGGCAGACTCTCCATCCTAAGGAGAGAAATGATCAAACATCAGATGCCACAAATTCCTCTAAAACTCCTCAGATGTTTTTCCTTCCTGCTGTAAGGATAAAACACAGGGAGCAGTACCAAAACAGAAAGACTGTAGCTCCCCTACCATCTTCTGGTTAGATGGGGTTTGTATTGAAGTATATTGCTTGCAGATGCAACTCAGCCTTTTCCGTGCTGAAAGATGTTCCTGGAGAAATCCATTTCTCTGCATTTTTAGCTTAGCACCCTCCCATCAAACAATGGAGCATGAACAGCTCCTACACTCCCGAGGGCTTCCTGTCTTCCCAGGTGCTATTTAGTTTGGTTTGGTGGGAGGGATCTGGCCCCAGAACAGTGAAAGGAAGTCAAAGCTTCTTGAACCTGCTAACACACTGGAATGCTTTCTGCCACCTTGATGATGATGATTTCACTTTCAGAGAGTAGAGGACTGGAAGACTAGAGAAAAGCTCAGTTCAAGAAAGCTGTGCTGACTGCTCTTTCAAATTACAGAGGGGAATAAAGTACACAGAAATCATGCTGAAATTGCCTGGCAGGAGCAAGGCTCCTGCTAATCTGTTGGGGAAAAATATCTACATATGGAAATCATTCAGAGTGATGGGGACAGTTTGGTTGACCTTGATTTAAATCCAGGAGTCCATAGCCAAGCCAGGTTCCAGTTGCTCTTGGTGGGATATTGTATTCAGTTTGTTTGGCAAGGTTTGGGGAGGGGGGAAGGGAGCGACTACAGGGATGTTTCCTGTGAAAAGCTGCCAGAAGCTTCCCCCATGATCGATGAAGCCAATGCCAGACGGCTCCAAGTCAGAGCTGCCACTGGCCAAGGCTGAGCCCATCAGGGCTGCTGTTATTGCCTCTGGGATAACAGGTATAAGAAGAGGGAAAAAGTTACTGCAGAGAACTGAATTGCAGCCAGAGAAGAGAAGAGAAGGGTGGGTATATGTGAGAGAAAGAACTCTGCAGACACTAGGGTCAGTGCAGAAGGAGGGGCAAGGGTGCTCCAGGCACTGGAGCTGAATCTCCCTGAAGCCCCTGGTGCAGGGCATGGTGAGGCAGCTGTACCCCTGCAGCCCATGGAGGTCCACAACAGAGCAGAGATTCACCTGCAGCTCCTACAGGAGCCCACACCAGAGCAGGTGAGTGCCCAAAGGATGCTGTGATCCTGTGGGAAGCCTGGACAGGTGGGACCTGTGGCCCCCTGGAGAGAGCAGCCCATGCTGGAGCAGGTTTGCTGGCAGGATTTATGACCCTGCAGTGGACCCCTGCTGAAGTAGCCTGTTCCTGAAGGATTGCTCCCTGTGATTAGAGTAGTGACTTCTATTTTTCAGACACGCCAATCCATGTTTTTCATTGAAGACTGACACATCTTCCTTTTCAAGCGTTTCCTTGGAAACTGGAGTGCAAGAATTTTTCTAGGGCTCCAATTCTGCAGCTCCCTCTTGTGCAAAGTACTTACTGAGTATGGGCAACTTTAACTGATAGGGATTTTCTATAGGAAGGACTGAGTGGTGTTTTTTTCTCTGATTCTAAAGTCAATAAATCAATAAAGTACCAAGTTGCTGCCTTCCCCACTAAATATATATGAACGAGCTTTCCACCTGAAGTGGCACACACTTGGGAAAGGTTTAACAGAGACTGATAGAGGTGCTGAGTTTTCTTCTATCCATAAAGTCAGAGGGGTTGGAAAGCTCATGGCAACTCTGAAGACTGGGACTGTAATCAGTCCCAGGGAGCAGGGAACTCAGATTCAATCTTGTCAGTCTCTATGCTTGGTTTTTAATAGGACAATTTAGTCTTTGGAAATTTGGTCCAAGTCATTGGAAACTGACTCAGCCACTGCAGATACACCATGTCCTGGTGGATCTCACAGTGTAGGTCTTCAATTCAAGACTTTTTTTTCTATATATGAATTTTCCAACTAGGTCATCACTTAGAAAATAGTAATAAATGCTGCTACTACTCAGTGACTGTTCAAGGGACTCAGTGGCTGCGGTGGCAGAATGGTGACAAAGTTTTATGCTGCAGTAGGAGAGAAAACCCAAGTCTTGCCTGAGATGCATATCAATGGCCATTTAAAATCAGACCAACCATTTCTGAGCACCTGTTTGCATGAGCAGGGAATCAACTCGAGCTGCCTCACATCTTGTGTGTCACTGGTGATGAACATCATTTATTCATGCTATCTCAATGTGCAGCTTTTGCTGCACCTCCAGCTCTGATTTTAGATGGCTGTAGTCCAGATTTTAGACATGAACTTCAGTAAAACCTGAACTATTTAACACAGAAATTTCAAGATTTGAACTCCAATGATTTTTCAGGTAGTGAGGTCACATAATTTATCTATTTCCTGAGAACTGAATTCCTGTTGAAAATAATCCAAATTTTGAATTGAAAACTTAATTTCCATGCAAAGATGTAATGGCTGAGCATATCCTTGGCAGAAGGCTCTATTTTAGAATATTTGATGACACATTTTTTGTTAGACTGTGTTCACACACAGTTTCTACTAAATGGAATTAAAAGTGTTTTTCCAGTGTTAGCCTTGCTCTATTTCTACAATCTCTAACAAATAGTCAGCTGAAGGATTCCTGAAAGACAGAAAACCCATTAGGCTTGAATCTTCAGTTAAGAAAATAAAATTCAAAGAAATTGTGGTTTCATTATATTTTAGATGGGTTCTTCAAGCAGACAAATGAAACACATTAATATTCTAAATTTTCTTATCCATATTTCTAGTCAGGCCAGCCCATACATTTTATAATCTCATTAGCCTGCTGGGCCTCCTCCTTGTCCACAAAGACAAATTTGGCTATATCCAAACTGTAATAGTTTGAAGAAAGGTCTTAAAAGATTTCATATACAATCATTTTGACAAGCCTTTTCTTACTGGATTTTGCTACAAAAATGTATATTTGGAAGAACTTAAATATGAATTAGTAAATTCAGATAAGAAAACTACTGGAAATACTCCAAACAAATAAATTATAAACAAACAAACAAAACATTGTAAAGAAAATGTCACCGTTTTTACTTACTTTCTTTGTTTTGTCCATTGCCTTCAGTATGGTTATGTTTAAGTGTTCCAAGACAGATAGAACATTTTCATATTCTCCTAAGTGCTTTGAAAAATAATCTAAAAGAAGACAAAACCCCACATCACCTATGAATGACCCGAAAATCAGTATTTCATTAAATATCAGCTTTATCAAGTCTGAACTCAGTTACAGCATTATTAAATATCTAAATACAAAATGAAAAGGAGTTACAATGAAAAGGATAATTTTCTTTTCAAATTTTGTATTCTTTCTCTGCAAAATAATTCCTGGCATACTTAAAATAACAAAATCAGTATTTCAAAACCTTTTCTTTCAATAAATGAGCTCCCAAATTCACAAAAAATGCAAAATATCAATTTGACAGCAGAAGCAAACTTATTTTCAAAATATCTACATCTTCTTCGTAAACTAAATTTTCAGTCTAATAGTCTAATTGCTATCAGGAAATGAAGTTTTCATATGTATGTGGTGAATTTGATTATATTGTTACGAAAACAAGTAATTCTGGTAAAGCCCTTAGAGGAGATAATACCAAGTGGGGGCTGTAGTGAGGCGGGGTTGGTTGAGACCAGTTGTTTCTCTGAGAAATGAAGAGACCGTGAGTTGGCCAGATAAGCTTCTAGTCCCAGGTGCTGTGATATTTTCAACAAATATGATGCATGAAAATTCATTTTAATGAAAATCATGGAAATAACAAATTGCAGGATGTTCTTGTGTAGCTTCTCAAAGCAGAGGACTTTTTAACCGAAAGAACTGATGTAAATTCCGACGGATTACAGCAAGAGGAGGAAGCAAACCTGGGAAATCATGACCGGGGTTTCCATTTGGTTGATGTGCTAAAATACAATAGAGGGAGGCACGGGAAGGAAAAAGTGTGAAAAATAAATAAATAAAATTACGTTAAAGCTTAGAGACTTGTGTTAGACAAGGCATTTAGGCATCAGATCACCTGGAAGAGCACAAAAATCAACATCTAAATGGCAGACAGGAAGAAGAAGATTATATAGGAGCTTTTTGAAATAATAAATAGCAACACTTTGGGGCTTTTGAAAGGTCAGCGTGAGCTTCTCAGGGGAATCATGAAAACATAAGTTACCGGAACACTGTGACATGACCTGGTATTGCTGAGAGGTTGAATGAAATTATTTAGAATGAAAACGTATTGTGAATTAGTACCCTGGATGTTTTTTAGCTTAATTTCTGAGGTGAACTGATATAACTCAGAAAGAGCTGTATAATCACAAGCTTAAACGTGTTGAGTAGACTCAGTACCAGATTCACGGATGAGAAACAGCCTAGTGGCAACATTTAATGGATTTAAAAGGCATTTGAAGCAGCCTGTATTTAATCAAAACAGACAGTAAACAGAGTCAGTGCTGGACTGACACCCCCTCAGCCCAGCAAGCCTCCAGTGCAATATCAGCTGCAGTGAATCCCTTGTGGAACAAAACCATCTCTCTTCCTCAGCCAGGTTTATACCATTTCAGCCAGATGCTCAACCAGCAGAAGTTGTCACAGCCCAGTTCACTTCAGATGAGTCTCTTGTCATATATTTATAAGCCACAGGGTGAGGTGTATTTTAGTGGGTTCTTGGCCATGTCGCCCTGTGGGTGAGTAAATGAGCCGCTATTCAACTGGACGGTATTTTCAGCTTTTAAAGTTCTTCAACATTGTTGACCACTGGAAAACTTATCAGGCTACCATCTTTCCCTCAGAAACTGGGTGGTGTTGACAAGTATGACTTTTTTTTTCTGACATTCTGTGTGAGAACCTGCAAAAACCTTTCTATGTGACTTGTTTTCTGCTGCAAGAAGCACTCCTAAATCAGGTGCTGTAAGATAAGCTGGAGAGCAAACAGGGTGTTGGGGAAATGACTCACAGCCCAGAATGAGGTATAGAAATGGGTAACTGGGCCAAAATCTAGGCCTTGCAGGAGCTTTATTGTGACAAAGGATCATAGAAGTTGTCAAACTTGCTGTTCTCCCTGGCTCGAGTAGGAGGAAAGTAATGAATTTTCTTTTAGTGGGGTGTATGACAAGCATTGAAGTGAGAAACTAACTAGAAAAAATATCTCACGCAAAAGGGAAATAAAATGCAAGTCATCTATATCTATCTATCTATCTATTTATCTATCTATCTATCTTTATGTCAGAACAGATCTTGAATCTCAGAGAGTGTGAAATACTGATAGTAAAAATATTTTTGAAGTAAATTCTGCACATAGGGGATGACAGAGTCTGGAAAGATTATAAACCATCTGCGTTTTCCCAGGAGTTCTCTGAGTGGAAATTATTTTCTGTTTGAGCTACAAAGATTAAACAGAAAAAAATAATCACATGGCATGTTTATTTGCACAGGGCTGCTGCAGCCATAGATTATGTTCTCTCCCAAAAAAGAACTTACCACAGAGCTCTTCTGTGTCAAGATTGCTGGAAAGAGAAGAGTATAGAAGGTTAGTGAGGTTAGTAATGTTTTTCTTTGTTGTATTGGTAAATAGTGCAACTCAAATATTAGCCCAACTGGGATATGAAGCCTCCCTGCCTGGGCTGCAGCAGGAGATGCAAGTGCCTGGCTCTTGCTGGCCTTGCTATGCTGCCTTAGGGCAGAAGGCTGCAGCCTTTCCAAAGCTGGCTGCAGTTGCAGCCTCCCTTCCTGACCACGTTCCCACTGGCACCTTCCTACTCACTGCAAACCCACTTTGAAGTTCAGCCTTTGTGCATCATGGTGCAGTCACTGCTCCTCAGGCCTTACACGTTTGGCCTCAGTTCTGGCAGGAATCCATCTAATCACCAGAAGGGTTTGGTTTGGGGTTATTTTCTCCACCTTTCCGCCTGTAGTCCTCTACTGTGGCTGTCATGTTGGACAGCAAGGCTCAGAGATCTTGGCCGTCCGTTCTAAAGAAGAAAAAACCCAATAACTTTCTCCTGTTTGCAGTCTTTGCTGTGCAATAGTGTTCTATGGGAGAGACAGTACAGAAGGAGGATAGAACCAGACATGGCCCATGAGCACACATCATTCCTAAGACTTTTTGGCCATGTGAGACCATTTCACCACTACTAACTTTGGCAAAATTAGTGATGTGAAAAGTATAGATGTATTGCCATATTCCCCTGCCAACACAATATAAATACATAAATGCAGGGAGGTATTCTATTCAATTCAAACCTGTTCACTTGAAGCAGACTTCATCTTGATCAACTTTGAAGTGATATTTTCTCTCATAAGCAAGGCCTTAATAGTTAAAAGAGAAAAACATTCGACCTACTGCTCATTACTGAAAGTTAGCATACTGCCTTTCTTCCAAGGAGGAAAAGAAACAGATTATTAAAGCAACTTAAAAGCATGAGTGTTCTCTTTGAATCTTGCTGAGGGGTGAATATTGAATGGCTGATTGCACTTAGTATTTTTTCACTTATCTTTTTAATGAGATTTTTTAATTGACCTTTTAATAAAATGATGACACAGTACTATCTTAAAATCACTTTCTTCTCTGCTAACTTCCATACATCTGGCTATTTCACAGGGGAGAGAAACTGATAGAAATTGCAGGATCCTGGATTATCACAAACTTGCATACTCAGGGCTATAAAAACTTCTGAACACTTTTAATTGATAATGTAAATGAGATTTTCACACAACATTTATTAATTGAAGGTGATCTTATCTGCAGTCAAACAGGCCAAGTTAGATGGCTGCAAATGAGACTGGCACCTGATTTTTCCAATGACCTTGGTGGCAGGTATAAAGGAATTCAGAGTCTGTAAGAACTGGTGCTGAAGCTGT
The DNA here is from genome assembly GCA_013398115.1 of Falcunculus frontatus. NCBI lineage: Eukaryota > Metazoa > Chordata > Aves > Passeriformes > Falcunculus > Falcunculus frontatus. The sequence continues at coordinate 4,013,981 of VZRV01003964.1, read as the reverse complement.
GAAACTTAACTCTTAGGTAAACAAACTGTGTGGTGGGAAAAAGTGTCTGCAACTAACTCCTTAAGGCTGTTTACCACAGATCACTACGGCATCTATGGTCAAGTGTGTCTGAGCAACATTTCTGCAGTTCAGCACTCAGTTTTGGAACAGTCCAGATGTTCGTCTCTTAATGCAAACTGAAACCCTGAAAGCTGGAAAATTGCCTGAGTCAAAGAGCCGTGACAGACTATGATGAGGTTAAATGACAGAAGTTTGCTGTTATAATGCCTACTCTTTTTCCATCGTCCCTGCATTTTCTGCTCCTTCACATCATCTGCCCTAATGACTTAATGTGAAAGATGTTTCTGCATTTCTAAATGCACAGCCTGATAACTGTTTAAAACAGCCTTTCACATTGTTAACCAGTCAAATTCATGCTCTCTTTTCAAATTTTATATTTAAATCCCTTCTGGTCCCTGTTCTTTTGCAACATCCTCAGCACCATGTTAGTGACATAGGGAGTGGCTCAGAGGCTTTCAGCATCCCTGCTTTTCAGCATGTATTGACAGGAGTGACACAGCTGCAAATGGACTACCAGTGAAAATGGAAAAGTATTCAGGTGCTGAATTCATTTTCAGTTAGAATTGGACGTCTGAACAACCAGAAAATACTATCCAAAGCATTTTGTGCAGCAAGACTGTGAAAAAACACAGAAGAGATATAAAGAACATGGATTTCTGTCTAGCATACTCAGTATTTCCTTCTGTTACAAATATCCTCGGAGGCTTCATTGTTCTTGGCATCCTGTTTGAAGGGGATGCTGTTCTAGGCAGGGAAGTTATAATTTTGTGTCAGTGATTATTTCATTCTCTCAGAAATAATGACATGCCACTTCAAACGCAGTTTTGAATAAACCTAGGAAATCTTTTGCTGCAAACAATTTTGAGCTTCCTGCAAGATGCTACAGAAATAATTAAAGAAGTTTGGCAAGTATTTAATAGTACAGAAGTGAGGTGCACACCAGAGGGCTGTTTCTGTAACTCAGTACTCAGGTTTACAGCAGGCACCTGTTCATCATTTCAGTGGGTACATAAGCCAAGGATGCTTCTGCTTAGACGCATAATCTGGCAATGCTGAACATGTTATTAACAATATTTGCTGGATGACTCACATCCAGGCACCAGCCCTCCACTCACGATAAGCAACCAAAGCACAGGGTGAGGCAAATGCATCCACATCATTTCAGCATGATAATTCTCAATTTACTTCCTGACTACTAGACGCAGTCCTTCTACCTGTCTGTGTCTAAAATGTTCTCTACCTAAAAACATGAGCTATTTTTAAAGGACTATTAGACTGAGCAGTCCTGAACACTGAAAAGTTGATCACATCTGTTGGTCAGTGACAGAAAAAAAAGCAAATTCACTTGAATGAACTATGGCAAAAGTGCTTATTAGTGGTACCTCTGGAAGTGGTCCAAAATGCAGAATTGAAAAGCAGCTGTGCTCTTGTTCTGCCCACTACAGTTAGCCATGGACGGGGGCAGCCAGGGAGGAGGGAAGGTTAAAGCTCTTCCACTCATCCACTGCTGTGGATCCATGGATCCATCCTCTCACCTGACGCATACTGTTCCATGGTACAAAAGGCATCTCTAAGCAAAAGAACCAGCAGACAGTCTACATATTTTCCCTGGACTACAGGAAGAGGAAATAAGATCTTACAGTCTATGGAATCTGGAATATAAAGCAGTTACTTTACTGAAGAATCCAATACTATACAAAAGACTTTATGAACTAACTGAATTTAGGAAAATCATTACCATGACTTACAGGTGGACAACGATAACACTTTTCTTCAGATCTCTTCATTCTCAGATATGAGAAGGATTTATTTCAGAAGCTTGAACTAACTCTCTTTTCAGACCCATTTGCATGTCTTTTTGCTAAATTTGACTTTAGGAATGAAAGTCTGAAGCTAGTATCGCCTACTGTTACTTAAAAGCATATAATTTGTGAGTAAAAGGAATTAAGTGTTACTTAAACTATGCAAGAGTAAAGGAATAGGCATCCATGGGCAATCTCAGCAAAAAAGCTGTAAGTTCTTTGCAACAAGAAAGCCTATGTACCACCTCACTGTAAGTCACCAAAATGAGATAAGTGCTCCAACACTACAGAGGGTGTTTTGCAAAGGAGTCCTATGTGTGCACTTCCATTTTAAGGATTTTCTGCCTCACAGCTTCTTTGCAACAGTGAACAACACCTTTTTGTTTAGGTTTGTTCAAGGTGTCTTACCAGTGGAGGCAAAACTGCTTCCACTAGGCCGCAGTGCTGCAAGAAGCCCAGGCATTGGCCTCTTGTCACAGAAAAGGGAGAGGAGGAAGAGGGGGCAGAAGTGGGACAAAGCTTCTGTCCCTGGGGAGGCAAACTTCCTGCTGCCCCAAAGACACTGCTGCTCTTCAATCCCAGATCCATATGGACTGGTCACCTTCTGGGCTCTCAAAGACAGCAGCCAGCTTGGCTCTCTGGGCTCTGACTTGGGCAGCGGGGTCACGGCTCTTTTAATATCCCACATTTTGCTTCACTAAATAATTGCCTAGTTTGCTTAGTTCCAGGCTAAGTGATAACTTCAGAATCATAATTTACTGCTCTGCCTGTGGCAAGACTGAAGGAGAGACTAAAGGGGTTTTTTTTCTGACTAAGAACTCATCTGAAAAAACAGCCCACTAGTCCTTTGCATTCAGCAATGATTCACAGGGATGTGATGACTATGTAGCTGACAAGTCACTTTAATCATCCCAGCTATAACAGCCTTTGTGTTGCAAAAAGGGGCTTAATAATGTTATTAAAACTTGTTGTGCATGCTAAAATTTGTAGAGCACTGTACAAGGGCTGCAGAGGCATGATTTTTTCGAGAGTCTGAATGACACAAACCCAAATGAGGAGATGAGATGCAGCATCACGGTGGCTCTTTTGCCACAGAGAGCAAATTTCAGAGTTTTCACCCCACAGGAGATGATAATGTTTCAACTTCTGGTTTTGTCACAAAATGTTTTTTTTTTTTAAAGCTGAGATTAAATTATTTATTCTTAGACAAAAAAAATGTTTACTTTGTTTCTTGCACTCCTTGGAAACGCACAGGAGCAGGCAATTCCAAAATGTCAGAAATCAAGCAAATGAGGCAGAAGGTCGTCTTTCCTGAGCAGGCATCTTCTTTTGGAAAAGGAAAGTGTATGCCCAGTGTAAGCAAGGTCAAGGGACATGGGAAGAATACAAAGATGCAGTTTGCCAGTGTAGGGAGAAAATTCATGCAGCCAAAGCTTAACTGGAGTTGAAGCTGCCCAGAAATGTGTGAGAAAATAAAAAAGTACTTTAAATACATTATTGGCAAAAGGAGCACAGAAATAACATCAGCCTGAGGTTTGGCACCTCACAAAAAGGGACATGGACAAGGCAGAGGTGTTTAAGGCATTCTTTGCCTCTGTCTTCAACACAGATGATGGACCAAGGAGGTTTCAGTGCCCTGAGCTGGAGGACCATGGCTGCAGGAATTTTTGACTCCCAGTCGACCCTGAAATTGTACAGGATCTGCTGCTTCATCTGGACACCTACAAACCTATGGGGCATGATGGGATTCATCTGAGAACCCTCAAAGCTACCTGATGTCATGGTAAAACCTCTCTAGATGGTTTTTGAGCGGTACTAAAACTCTTGTGGCTCTCTGGGAAACCCACATTATGGAAGGGACTAGGCCTCCAAACTACACGAACCATTAAGCAAGGAGCTTACTGCAGGGAAGCCAATGTTACCTACTGCAGAACTGAAATGAAGCACTTTAAATCAGTTCCATTTAGTTAAATGTAACTGAAAATAGCCATTATTGCTTGATTTTTTTGCTGAGAGGGATTGTCATTTTTTTCTGCAAAAAGCTGAATTTCCCATTAAAAATAACCACTCATATGGAAAATTTCCAAGGAAAATTCTATTTGCAGCTTGTCTCTTTGACCAGAGGATCTGATAGCATCAGGATTTTGTAAATCATTCTTTGTGAACTTTTGATCAGTCAGGAAATACTAAAATGTATAATCAGCTCACTCTGACCAGTATCTTGCCTTTGTCTCTGTGCTTTGTTTCCAACCTGATTTCCATAGCTATGATCTTGAAAAATCTGAGAGTTGAAGCCAATAGCTGCAATTACATGTTTTAAATATTAGCAAACACACATTTCTGATGCCAATGCTGCACCATGTGCCTGAAATTGTAATTTAATCTAAAAGAACTAGTTTTTAAAAAATGGTAAACCCCAATATATTATTTTCCTCTTGCAATTTTTGCATTCAAAAATTCCTCTTAAAAAGAAAATTTACTCACCTGCAGTTCACCTAATTAAAGATCCTGTCTGTATCTCATATTGTTCTTAATAAATTTTTTATTTTCCTTGTTGTATTTAGAAGTTAATTATTTTTTTCTGTGTACTTTTATTGAACCGTGAAAGATCAGCAATAGCATGAGACTGAAATATGCCTTCCAACTGAAACAAAAGGAAACCATCCAAGGCAGAGATAATAAGTACACTTAGAGTACCCTTAAACTACTGAGGACTTGTCATTATTATGTTTACAAGCAGAACCTTGAAGGAAGTATTCTGGTCCATATAAACATGCCTTTCGTTTTAGTTTGAGTACCCTGTACTGGGTTCCAGGCTAGTGGGTTCCCATGACTGCAAGGATTGCCAACCAGCCACTTACTCTCTACATCCAATTGTCACATTCTGGAGTTTGTTGCCAGGGCAAATCATCTTGGCATTTCTCTTTTGACCCACGGGAGGAACTAGGGATCTGTTAATGAAGACCTGGGCAGGTGGGAGGAAGGTTTATTCACTTTGGGGATAAGTCCTAAATGTAGATGTCCATACGCACGCCGGGTGTCCAACCTCCCCTGCCAGGCAAAGGAGCCCCAGTGTATTCAGTGGAATTGAGAGGGTTTAATAGACCAGCTAGGAGGAGATTGAGAAGTAATTTGATATAATATAGGCATCTAGTGTTGGTTCAAATGCTCTAGCATTTGTCCCACTTACCCATTTGTCCCACTTACCCAGTAGTTGGGAGAAGTCCCAACTACTTCTCCTGTGTTATCCTTTCCACCTTGGGCTGATTTTCAAGTGTGAACATCTTAAATGCCCAATGCCTGGGCAACTGAGCTGAAGCCCATGTGAACAGTATTGTGTCTTAGGTGCCAGTGACTTCCCTGACTGTGAGGGAGCCTTAGACACCCTGCTGACACACACGTATGCAAGTGTAGATGTGTCTCCACAGTGTCACGTCCCACCCCTACATCTGCTGTGCATGCAGCATGACACACTCTCCCAAATGCCCAGCATAAGCTCAGTGCTGCAGGTGGCTGAGGCTCTCAGGTCCTCACCACGCTCATCTCTGGTTTGTGCTTAGTTTAACTTACGCCACACACAAAGGTGTAATGGGACCTCCCTACCTTTGGGAGGTTGCCTGTGCCCCAGGTCCTCAATAGTTCTAGCAACCCTCCTACCTTGTAATTAGGGTCCTGACTGAGGACTTCATTTTACCAGTGAGTAAAGTGAGAGAAACAATTCTGATTCCCCACAGATTCCCGTGAGTCAGTAATCAGTGAAGCATTTATCGCACTGTCTCTCCGGCAGTGCTGCAGACTAAATCCCCTTGAGACCTTCTGTATATCTCCTAGTTTGTAACTTTGCCAAATATTCTCATTATCTTGTGACACCTGTTCCCAGAGGATGCCATTATGCTAAAACAATTTCCATGGAAGCCATGAGTGGGGGGGAGGGAAGGGTAAAGGATAAGAGTAAAAGGGAGGTTTAAATTTGCAATGACTTTTGCTAAGAGTTATTCACTAAACCATTAACCATGTCAAGGATTATTGCTCTGCTGAAACACGAGCTCATCAGAGTTGACATTAAAATTAAGTAGGAGACAATTTACCAAAGAAATGAGTTGTAACAGGCTTCACCCCTTAAACCACTAATTTCGAACTTTTCCTGCATATTTCTCTCCATGTATAAAAAGAGCTGTGCTTCTGATACCTTTCTCTACTTTCAGTACAATTATTTAGGCAATAACACATGTAAACAAACCAGCTGTATTTCTACAGAGCTACCTCAACTGTGCTTCAACACTGTTTTGCATTCAAGATGTTTTGCATTCAGTTAATAACCAGAATGCTGTGAGACAGCAGAGCATGTGGGTCTTCAGCTCTAAAATTACTTCAGCTCCAAAATTACTACAACCTGCAGACCATGTCCTCCGTGACCCTCCTTGTCAGCACAAAAAAAGACTTCTGGTGCCTTTGCAGCACTCGCATTTGCTCCAACACCCTTCCCATCACTGCCATCAGCCCTGCAGAGCCTCGCTGAGCACTGTGTAGCTTGGAGCTGAGAATGGGGGAGGAGAGAGGGGTGAGGAACCACACTGGCTTTCCTTCGCCCTCACAAACCTCCAAAAAAGGTTTACTCAGATTTCAGATAGAGTGCATTGAGATTTTTTTAAGTATTAGGACAAGAACTGACCAGGTCTAAACTGGTTACAGACGTCTAACAGGGATGTCATGTCAAATCAGCACACAAAGATAAGCTCTTCCCCTCGCCCCTTTGCAAACATGAATTTATGGTGTTCTAACTCTTACTCTGGGGACCTAGCTCCTACTCAAGAAACTGTGGGGATCTACCTTGGCCTCCTGATAACTTGAGAAGAGATTAAGATGTTGCCCAGAGGCTTTTAGTGTGTTTATACTGGGGCTATCTGCAAAACACTTAAACCGTTATGAATAAGGGGAGGAGAATCACTGTACAAACTCCAGGTTGAAGCTTGAGTCACTGCTCTTGATTTCTTGCCTACACTTGTTTGGTTGAGGTTTTTTTTTTAAGGGTCTTTAAATACAGGACACTGCTTTGCAGTAGAAGCAAATGCATGCTAGGAAGCAAGAACCTGGAGATGTGGCTATAACAGCCCAGACCTGATCACTGCTGCATCAACACAAAGCCTTTCCTTACACTGGCAGAGTGAGGGCATCTGAGTGTGGACCCTCCATAAATACTTCTTTGTAACATTTAATGGTACATGATTGAATAAGGATTGCCCAAAGTTGCCATGAGATCCTGGAAAGCACAAATAGAAGCGGCTCTCAGTGGCAGTCAAATGCCTAATTTGCTTTCAGCTTCACACTGAAGTAATGATGATACTGAAAACTGCACTTAGAGAGGAATGGTTAACTACTTCTAGCTACCTCCCTAAAGCAGTCACCTTGTACTAATTACATGTCAGGAATGCTCATTGTATGGCCTAATCAAAGCTTACCTTCAAGAAAGGTAAAACATCGTAGCAGTACTAAAAGATGGAAAAATAAATTCCTTTTTGCATGGATACACTACTTCACCTAATTTGGTTGTCTTATGCATTTGCTTCTGGCTGCACCCAAATGAAAAAGGAATGGAAGTTAAAAAATTTAGGCAATCAATTTGTACACTGTGGCTTTAGTGGTATTTATTTAATATTTCAAATGTTATAAAAAGGCAACGGAGATTGTTTAAAATAGAATAAAAAATTAGTACACATGTAAGTACCTTCATAAACTGCAAAATATATGTTCAAATTATGTATCGAGTAAATACCCTTAGCCAATGCAAATTTTCAGTAAAAGCAATGATCTGCCCTAAATGAATAACCTGTACTTCAGGGTCTAGACAAATTGTGCATTTAAATGCATCCTGCCATAATAAGCCATTCAACCTATGTTTTGGAAAATTTATGTGTCAGTAACTAATTCTTACTCATCTGTTTTTTCCTGCTGATTATGCACTAATTGACTCTTCTTCTACTTTGTAAAAAGAGAACACCTGACTGCTTCAAATACCAAGGTGCAGAGATCCTAGTCAGGCAGACACAACCTGAATTACTGGGAAGCTAAACCCTCTGTTATTTGCCCTGCTATCACATTGGAAATGGTAATTACTCATTTTAGCAGTCTTCCACAGCCTATCTGCTTTGTGACAAGCATGTTGCATTACCTTGGATTGGTCTTTCAGAAGTTAATAATCTAAATCTCTCTTCAACAAGACTGACATTAGGGCCTGTGTAATAGTGGAGTGTAATACCTGTTTAATTTAGTTCCCTTTAAAGTGTTAAACCAGTGTAAGTCTTTGATGCTTTGAATATTTTATTGAAAGATTGCTGCAGCATAGCTGAGAAGGGAATTCAAATTGCCTGAGTTTGTGGTCCATGGCTATCACCCCAAGGCCACATCTCCTTCTTTATCTTCAGGCTTTAAAGTACAAAGACTTGTGCACACAGACAGGGAGGTTTTGAATGCTGGCAGAGCTAAAGGATTTAACGCAGGTGGAAACAACCCAAAGTCTGCTCTTGTGACAAGCTGGTTATGAAATCTTGAGATACTCCAAGAAATGAACTAAGGGATCATGACATGCTTCCCTAGATGTCTGTCCTAGGCATGTGTAGTGTAAATCACTGCATAATCTCAACACTTACAAAATATTTCTGTGATAGGGAACTACTGTCTGCAATTTGTAAATAGTGAAGTGAAGCAGAGAGAAGATAAAAGATTTGCCCAGAGTTTGACAGTGTCTGCATTTTAATTGGATAAGAGAGACAGCCTGTGCAAATCTCCTCCTACTAGCTACAAAATTGAGCAGAATTCTTTGCCCTCCCCTGCCAAAAACCAGCCATAAACTACTGTCTCGCATAATTTTCATTTCATTCCCTTGGATAATTTGGAATTGAAAACATCTCAGAATAGATGGTTTGGGGATTGTTTGATACGTACGTGATTCTCTTAATGCTTACATTAAAAAACTCTCCCCAAGGTTCAATGAACATTTTGCTATTTTTCTTAGCTAGCTCATTAATTTGAGACATTTTACATAACCTGCCCTTTTCAGGAAATGCCAGTGAATAAAGTTTTTGCCTCATTATATCTGCTCCATGTGATTTTTTTCTGAAAGCTATGCCAACAAGGAAATTATATTATACTGTCCAAGCTGTCTTTCTTTGCTATATCCATCTGATATTTGGCATGTGACATCTTGCTGACAGGTTTCTCAAAAGCTTACAAAGGGGCTAAGGGAAAGCCTTTAAAATGTACTTGCCTCTGTTAAAGATCAAGCCTTGTAGAATACTTTTCAGCTGCAAAGTCACCCTAAAGCCTTTCATCAGTTAAAGACCATGAAAAAACACTCAAAAACCTTCTTGTTGCTGTTTTAAATCCAAGTTTCAAGTACATTTTCTTATCTATATCTAGGTTCTCCTCCTGTAATAAATGTTAATCCATCAGTGCTCTTTCTTCTGGTTGGAAAAGGTAATTTAGTAGCTTGCCTTAATTTTCCACCTGTTCCATTCTTTGAAATACACGAAAACTGGACCCTTCACTGTGTGTATTCTGCAACTTTTGTGCCCAGATTTTTGCCAGGCTTTTTCTGGACAGTGAGAATGATCTGTCTCTCAGATGGCTGCTAGGACAGTTTAATTATTTATTTTCAGTTCATAGCAGAAGCATTCAACAATTGCACCAATTCTTCAGGTGTGCCTATCTACCAGAAGGAAAAACATAATATTATCCTCACTTTTCTACATATTTTTCAGATCAATATAGTATCTATTAGAGAGAAAACGGTGTACAAATAATAATAATAATAGTAATAACAATAATATTTTACAAATTTAAAAAGCTTTACAAATAGAAAGGAAATAGAGATGTAGAGCATCTGTCTCTTTTCTTAGAAAACTTGCTTAGTATCAAGAATTTCTGCCTTTCTCAGGATGATTGCAGACAAATGGAATTATGGCAAAAAAAAACCCACTTATGCAGATATGTGGTACATAGGAGGAAATCCAAAGCTGTACAAATGAGTCTGGCTCTGAAATGAGTTTTTTGACTCTGGGTCATTCATACCATTCACTGATCTTCGTGGCAACAGGGGCACATTGTTAGCTCATATTCAAGTTGGTGTTCACCCAATATCCTTTCCTGCCAAGCTGCTTTCCAGCTGGGTGGGCCTCAGCATATATTAGTGCATAGAACCATAGAATCACAGAATTGTTTGGGTTAGAAAAGGCCTCTAAAACCATCGAGTCCAACTGTTAACCCAGAACTGCCAAATCCCCCAAATACCTCCAGGGTGGTGACTCCAGCACCTCCTTGTCTCCATCACCCCATCCCCTGATCATCTTACGAAGCCGGTAGTATTTTTCATTCCCCACAAGTCCAAAGACTTGGTACCATTTCTTCTGCTTACTTCAGGACATTATTTTGGCACAAACTCTAAAATCTTGTGAATTCTACTATGAAATTACATTTAACTTGATTTCATTTCCCACAAAAGCTTGGGGCTGTTCCTCCCCAGAAGCAGGACTTTGCACTTCTCCTTGCTGAGCTTCATGAAGTTCCTGTCAGCTTATTTCCCGGTGGCCTGTGACCATAATGGGAATATCCCAAGGGGCAGCACCAGCACAAGTCCCATGCCCCCACACAGGATGCTTTTTCAGCTCTTTACTATATACAGTTGCTTTATTTATTTTATTTCCTTTTCAATATCTGCTCCAAGTGTTCATCTCAATATTACTCAGCGGGATTGAGAATTGAGGAATTCATTTTTAAGCTGGAAGGAGGCCCCAGCTTCTTTTCTTTCCATGGTGGGGGAATACAGAAGGCATCCAATTTCCACCCTGTGTTCTCAGTATCCAAATCACATTTATTGGAACATGCAAATATTTCAGCAAGTTTTCAAAACACTTCACTTGTACATTTTATAGCCATATGACACAGCCTGGCTTCCCTCAAGCAGCTTTCTACATAAACTTATTTCCTAAAATCAGCCTGATGTCTGTTTTCCATTCTCAGATAGAGAGGGAAGCATTGGAATTGTTAGAAGGGGGCACTCACTCAGTATTGTGTGTATCAATGGTGTGAAAAAGTTCATGCAGTTCTTCCCCACTCAGAACTCCGTCATCAAAGTAAGCTTTGAATTCATCAAAGGACAGTTTTCCATCGTCTGAAACAATGAAGAAACGGAAATTGCCTTAATTTCATTCATGCTTTTTCTTCTCTACTTCATGCAGTAGAAGAGGAAAGTATTAAAAACTTCTAGGTCTTCAGCTTAAATGTAGAAATTTTACATTTTAAATGCAAGGGTGATAATCAGCAAACAAAAGTCAAAGAAAGATTCACCTTTTCCTGTTATTCAGAAGAAATTTGAAAGATTAAATTGTATTTAAGCAATAATTTATCTAAATTGATTGAGCCTTTGCACGAAGCATAAAGAATATTTTTATAGCCTAACGCTTCATAACTCTTTTTTGGGTAGCACTAAATTTCAGTTCACATGTTTCTTTCTCTTCTTTCAGTAACATACTGAATGCCTCACAAGGCACTAAACAACTGTAGAGGATAAGACTAACATGTCCTAAGCATCAAACTAATCTACAATGTATTATGGCTTAATTTTAAAGTGGTGAAGAATCTATTATAAATGCAGTATCTACATCCTGTGACTACATGCTGTACTACAGTAGGCAGATTTGAAGAGTAGAGCTGAGAAGTTTCCTTCTTCTTTTGTTTGCTATTTTTTCATAATTTCTTTGATTTGAATATATATGGCTCAGATACCTTGAAGAGGCTTCAAAATTGTACAAATTAAATGTCTGCTTCAACAAAACCGTTTTGAAATGTTTAATATGAAAAGACAGATTGTAGCTGGAGATGATCATCATCACAATTAAAATAAAATGTCAAGATCTGCAGGAGCCGGAAACCAAGATGGCACAAAACTGCAGTGATTACCTAGCTGAGAATCTAAATACATTTGCCATTTGGCTCTGGTTACAGAAAAGGCATATAAAATATTGAGTGTGTTGAGCTGTGTGTTCTTGCAGCTATACTTCCTTTGGCTCTTACAGATACAATCAATTGCTTAATCAAACCACCTCTGCAGCTTGATGCTTTGCTGGGAAGGGTGATTCACATGCACGTTATACACATACTCAAGAAACTAGCGACTTTTGGCAAGTTTCCTGAGATAAACATATGAGTTTACCAACAGAACAGCCCAGAGTACGACACGAAATCTGAAACAAGTATTTTCTCAGTCCTTCAAGATCATTGGCTTTCCCTCAACCCAGAAAGTCACTGAGCCACCAACAGATTGGGAACTTTGGCTATTTTCTTTAAATTTTTATCATCCAAGAGCAAACATTGCCTTTTGGTTCACTGCTATTTATTCTCAGTAACATTCTGAATGTTATTGACATTGAGTGACGAATCACTGAGCTTGTTGCTGGCAAAATACAAGGACTTTTGAACCTATTTGGTACTTACAGACTTCATACAGTTACCTTTACTAAAAAAACCTCTGATTATCCAGGGCATTTATCTGATTTCGTATGAGTGTCACTGTTTTTCCAGAGCAGCTGGGGAGGGCTCAGCTGCTGGTGGCCACCCTTGTGCTTCCTCAGTGCTCAGATGATGCTCGGACCCAACACTGAACAAGCGCTTCCTGTGCCGTAAAATTGAAGACACATACACTTAGCCAGTGTTTTTTTCTCCCCAAGTGTCAAGAATAGCTTTTATTTTAAAGGCTGTGTCATGTATCCTCAACACCACCGCCCTGGGTGCACTTCACTGCCCTTGGAGTGCCGAGATAAACACTATCTGGCTTAAGTGCTACAGAGTAGCTGAGCAGAAACCCCTATTAGAGATCCTTCAATCCTTGACACTGGCAAAGTGACAGGGGAAGGATGAGTCATGAAAGGAAAATGTCTCTGAAGCTATGCATCCATCAGAGAAATCAGCCTTCAGCTGTATCTGCCTTGGCAATGTTATTTAAGAAGCTGTTTTGCAAGACTTGCTTGCTTTTGTCTATCTTCTCTGATATCTTTCAGAAGAAGGGTTGCTTCATAAATAGGCACAGTTGCCTGTTCTCCTTTGTCTCTCAACTGGCAGACAAAATTATAAACAATAAAAAGAATCTCTCCAAGTTACACTTGCAAATTTAGAAATAGATTCACACAGTGGTTTACAGGAGCCTTCCTTCAGGTTAAAATTGCATTCTCACATTTATTTCAAATTCACCTGCCTATTGAATAGATGTTTTTCTGTGTAAAATATGCCCAAGTGGTATCCCTCAGTCAGTCTGCTACAGAAGCACTGGTAATCTCCAGGACATTTGGATAGCTGATGACTTCAGTAGAGAACAGCAAATCTGACAGAGGAAAGTAGCATACACTCTGAGTTGAAAGGTGGTTTCGAAAGCTATCAAGCAAATAACGGACAAGGGCACAGACGTATTTGGAGTCTGTGTGCACAGAGACAATGGCAAATGGTGGGACTACAGCAAGTGAAGGAAGTTGGAGTGATGTAGACAAGAAGGATGTGTCACAGATGCCAGCAAATGCCAGAGGACAACTTCCACTGCCCCCTATTTTGGGCATCCTGTTAGGATTGTGAGCCATTCTTAGCAGTTAAAAAGCAGTCTTTGCATAGCAGGAGCCACATCAGATGGAGCTCATATGGCAGCCCTAGAGCTTATGGCACTTGGAAGAGTCACATGTAACAGTTTCTGGCAGTCAGAGGGGAAAACCACTCTTGGCTAAAGCTCGTCCTGGGGTTCACCTTGGAAGGATGTGATTTGGAAAGTCAAGCCCTCAGCACTGTCTTGGCCCAACCAGACAGTGCCCAGCCTGCCTCCAGGCTGGCAACATGCACGCTACTGGGGCAGTGAGGCTGTCTAGGGTCTGGGGCTCTATAAGCACAGATCTCTGCCCTTGTAGGCCAACAATTAGCAAAAGAAGAAGAGGTAACAACAGGTGAAACCAAGAAACAAAAATTCCCTGTGGCAGAAAGTATTTATTCACCAGGAAGGTACAACAGGGACTAGGAAATGACAGTGCTCAAAATGAAGCAGTCACTTCTGCCATGGGAAAGACAAAGGCCAAAACACAGACCCATCCAGGCCCTCACAATTCTTGATGGGAGCTCAGTTTCTAAATCTCTTGTGGGTGTTGTGACGGCCCTTTATGGCTTTTTGAGATCTATCTGCCTTTGAAGATCTAAAGCCTTCAAGTGCCTCACTTGAGCCATAGCTACCTGCATGGCTGAAGCATACACAGTGGGAAGGCAGTGCAAACACGGGTCCTCATCCCAGCTCACCTGCTCCTGGGGGCCTGCTGTGGCACTTGTGCTTTGGAAGGAACTGACAGTCCACACTTGCTGGAAAAGGTTTGGATCAGATTACTTGAGTGCTGTAAGATATTGCCACATACGCAGAGAAACCGAGGTAGTGTGGGGGACCCATCACAACAGACATAGATGGACTCAACCAGATGCAAAGAGATGAAACCCACATGATTTATTGGCACATGGCACATAGGCTGGAATCAGACCAAGAAAGATCTGCCAAAATAACAAATTTCAGTGTGCCAAAGCAAGCATGCTAATAATATCCACTAGGTCCCAGTCGTAAGGGGCTGCATCAGAAAAAGCACAGACAGAGGTGAAGATTTAAAGAATCAGGGCAAATGCACTAAGCTTTTATAGACTCTGATCTGTATTGGATGTTGATATAATCAGAAATAAGGATTTTGAGACATTATTCCATCTGGTATGCTGGAAAAGCTTCACACAAGTAAGCAAGTGATTTCAAGGTGAACAGGTTTATGTTATCTCTATAGAAATATTATTGGGGATCTGGAGCACAGAGTCCAGCTCTGCAGCATTTGAAGGACCCAGGGGGTGGGATGGAGAATCTCACCCCAGGCAGAGCCCGGGCTCTGAAACAGGAGTCAGGGTGATGTCTGCAGTGGATCCAGATGGTCAGGAAGCAAACAGCAGTGTGGTGAGAGCTCATAGGGGTTCATGGGGAATGTACTGCAAGGGTTTTGCCTTACTAATCCATTTGTTAGCGTTAAAACACATAATCACAGCATGATTATATGCAGGTGCTTTTATTGAAGAGCTCTGGGAATCAGGGGTACAGACCCAAATCTGACTCCGACTTGGGTTTTGGGATCGATACATTTTATACCCTTTCCTTATGTAACTGCTATACAATCATATGTTGATTATTAACTTTCTATTGTTCTATTGATTCCACCCGAGCATGAATTTTAGGTCCCCTTCCCACTATTGATTTCATCCAAGCATGGATTGTAAGTCCCTTTCCCACAGCATTTCCATTATTGTTGTCCCCTTCTCGTGATTCCTTGTTACAACTGAATAATTATTTATGACTACTAAGTAATTATTGCATTTGTTATCTACCGTACAGGTGGGAACACAGGTACAGGTTCACATGATTTAGCAAAGACAATGCCTACTCCCTGTCCCAAGGCCTATTTTAGCTACCATGATTTTAGAAACATTTTAACCCTATGCTATCACATTCATTGAGGAACTTGGGAGCTTAAATCAGGGATGCTACAGTTCAGAGAATTTCTGTCCTCTGGCTTCTGTTCAGAATATGTGTTCTGCAAAGTCATTCAGTAAATCTATAGCTCAAACATGGCCACTTTGGACCTCTCAGACCAGGTTTTTCTGGGTATCTGTTGCAGGACATGTGCTCCTCCTCTCTACCACAGATGGTTGGTGCATATGGAAAAGACAATTCAGGGGGGTCAGAGAGCCCAGCAAGGTGTCATCCCTGGCACCAAAAGGGCTCAGGCCCCCAGCTAAGAATCAACATCTTAGTCTGGAGAGAAAATGTGGGAAGAGAGAAAAGTAAAATAAATATTTCTGACTGAGAGATACTGTTTTAAAAAGATTATAAATGCACACGCAATTATCACAGAGGCAGAAGCCTTCCACACACACGCCCTGAAAGCGTGTGGGACTTCTTCCCAGAGACTGGATGCAGATTCCATGGTTACTTTCCTGGGAATTGAGGGAAAGGATTTCAATGTGTGCTCCACCACAGCTGGATGGTAAGAAACTCTGGATCCTAAGTTATATTATTTCTTTGCTGGCTGTAAAATTAATGGTACCTTTAACTTTGCCCTGTATTTATTTACTAGTAGTCTCTTTTTGTCTTATTCCTGTGTAGTAGGTAGTCTGCTTTAAGTCTTACGTCTATTAGTTTTGTGTCTATTAAACAAATAATTCGTTCCATAATAGACCAAATCAGCCATTATTAAAGAACTTGTGGGTCTTGGGGTGCTGGCCACCCCTAGAAAGGGACTGCCTACTGCCAGAGGCCTGGGCAAAAAGCATGGATTTATCTAATCCCTCACATTCATTCATAACAGTATCGTGGTGCATAGAGCTTCCCCAAGGGATTCCTGCACATTGCTGTTTTTCTCCAGAAGGTCACACAAGAACTGGGTCACTCTGGCATGCTGTGACCTCTCTGGCCAGTCTATATGGAGGGGAGAGCCCATGCACTGATGCAGCTGCCACTGAGCAGAGCTTCTGGGGCACTCTCTAGGCTGGCTGAAGACCTCAAGAGATATCAGGATGTTATAGCCACAGGTTAGGAGATACTGGCCTGGATAGAAAATGCTGAAATCAGGAACTTGGCGTTCTTTGCTTTGGTATAACTCCAAAATTTTTCTCAGAAAAAAGTTTAATCCGCTAAGTGGCAATCTTGAGAGCCTGCAGGCCAACTCTGACAGTTCACTTTAGGGAAGATTCAAGAGATCCCTTTCCCAAGATGCTTTCCCTGCCTCTCAGAGGCATATTCTCTTAGTCCTCTGGCATGGTATAAACTAGCACTCTGGTAAACAAGCTAGAGCCACTGAGAAGTCACAGTCTGAGGACTGCTGCAGTGAGGCAGCTGTCAACGTGCCAGAGCTCACCTACAGACATATGAGCTGACACAGATGATAGAAGACTCAGTGCAATGGCACTGATGATAAATAATGAATAGGAAAACACCTATTATGATCTCTGCAAATCTGACTCTGGAGTAGGCGTTGCAAGATTTCCTCCTGATAACCATACAGGTGCAGTTCAAAGGCTTTTTGGTTATTCTGTGGAAATCTTTTTGGGCCACTCAAAAGCGTATGGTCTGCAAATCAATCCCTTTGGTCACTGACACTGGTGAAAGGGACAGGGTGCTACTGCTGCACTTGCCTTATTTTAAAGAATCCTTTATTTATGACCTACAGTTTTTTGTTGAGCCAGCGTTCGCACAGTTTTAGAGCTGGGCTGAAATCCCAAGATTATTGCAATCAACATACTGCATGTATTATCACAGTATTTTATACAGTTTCAGAATTCTACATTTAAAAGGCTGGTGTCCCTGCTCTGCATCATGGACGCTGGGACTAGTGCATGAAGACATATGACAGAATGCAAAAATTAGTCTCATCTGACTGTATTTTTCATTTTACAGATTCTAGTTCAAATAAATTTAAAAAGATATGTTTTTAGGGGGGAAAAAAAGCTTTCAGTGAGTGCTTGTTTGAAATGTCAGAGAAAAAAAATAAACCACACATAAATGCAGTGATTCTGACATTAATAAGATCCTGTTGCAAGTCTTTGGTTGTTTGATATTCAGGTTTGTCAGTCTGTGGAGCTTTAGTCTTCTTTTGTTTAGTCAGTTTTTAAAATTTTCCCTCATTTGTTTGCAGTCATTCCTGACTGCCTGCAGCATACTGTTTACAGTGTTCCTTATGGTTCAGGCTTTTCAAGTTTTTAAAAAATGTCTGCTTCTGTGGCAGATATTACCAATGATGTTTTCAAATATCTTCCTCTTAGGAGCTTTAAGAATGTTTGAGATATACTCAGTGCTTTTTCATAATAGCTGACTTGTATTCACAAATCAGTGACAGCATCTATATACAAACCATCTTTTCTAAACCTGTCTTATTAGAGTTGCCCTCCTCAGGGCTTAGAGGTATCCGAGAGCTTGGGGGCAGGAGCTGTTAAGTTTGGAACAAGGCCATAATCAAATACCAATTCGAACTCTGTGGAGGAGAGAGACAGCTGAGAGGTCCTCCTCCTGGGGGACAAGGCTAGGAGTCACTCCTTCCAGGTCTGACTGGATGGATGTTTCCACATTGCCAAAGGGAGTCTCAAAGGCCAGAGCATGCCATGTTTCCAGAGCAGGAGAGGAGATCCAGATCTGGAGATGATAGATAGACTCTGGTAAAAGGAAAAGGCAGTGGTCTTCCCCAGAGAGATGGGAAGAGAAATGACCCCTACCATGATGCCAGCAAAGGCAGGGCACTGTTCTCTAGTTACTCTGTGGTGCTCCTTGCCTTTGGTGTGTGTTGAACCATCGGTGTTGAGACACCTTCCCCCTGCTGAAGGAAGACTGTTACTCTTGCTAGACCAAGAGTTGCATTCTCAGATTATTACCTTTTTTTTCCCATCCATTTTGACAGTCAGACTGTTTGTGATTGGATTTCTGCAATGTAGTCTGTATTTGAAACTCCATTCCTGTGCTAAGATGAGGGAATTCTGGCAGGAGGCAATTCTAACTGGGCACATGTCACAGCTGCATGGTCAGAAGAGGCTCCTGGGTGACATTCACCAGCAACTGATATTGTCTCACTTGGCTGCAGGTCACTGCAAGGCTAATGGGGTGCCCCACGTCCCTCCTGGCAGATCAGGAGATACAAGAAACACTTCATGCAGACAAGCACATACAGGTGCTACATTCACATGCCTTTGAGGCAACCACTGCTGCCTGTGAGACGAGGGAAGTAAAAATTTTTTTTGGTTAGGAAAGACTTCATTTGGCAGTTCCAGTTTCCCATTTTTCTTCACTCCCTCCCTTGCAGGCTCAGGACAAGATTTTACTTTTCAAGAGGAATTTAATGAATTTAGTTTTGTTTTAAACAGCAAAAGAGATAAAACAAATGAAGATTTTCCCTTTTAGCTGGAATTTGTCCAAATTAGTTCTATGTGAAATCCACACGCTTTCCTTTGAGCACATGGAGTTTTATAAAGTAAACCTGACCAAAATTTCATTTTGACATAGAGACTCCTTTCCAAAAAGGTCAATGTGCAGCATCTCACCTTTATGAAATTGTTTTTTCCCCCTCAGGATTTTCTGTTCCTTTTGTCAATATTATGAACCACATAGTTCTTAAAAACCCTTCCCTATGCCTTGTTCTTCCTTTAAAAAAATTGTATTACCTTTTCAGTTATGGGAGGAGTATGGACCTGCTCAACAAAAAGCAGAGTTGCACAGCCATGAAATAAGAATTACAGGCAGAGTTTATGAAGCTGATCCTCTCATGGAATCTCTGCACAGCTGATATTTCCAGAAACAGGACAGTAATAGAATGCTATATGTACCTGTACCTGGCATTTGTATGACTTCTTTCACATGACTGTTTGCTAAAGGACTTTCTTAATTAAACACAGATGTTATAAATTATTGTAGCATTTTTGAATAACAGCAGTTCAGCAGAATTTCTTGGCTCTTTTGATCTCTCATTTTATTTTGCCTTTGTAAGAATAGTTCTCTTTCCTTGCTGTGGAAGGCTTCACTCAAGTCGCACAGTTCACTAATTCATAGTGAAAGTGCTACCTTATACAATAAATACTATTTATCAGCTTGATCCACATTTTTGGATATATTTTTTCCTTGCTGTCTAGCAAGAATCTAGCAAAGTTTTTGATGACATTTTCTCTGAAGGTATTTTAATCTCACAAAAGGAATTAATACAGCAGAGAAAGTTCTATTAAAAGTATATGGGAGAATTTACCAGGGCTGTGTCATGGACAGTAATGTAGTATTTGTTACTGAAAGCCAGTACTTGGTTTCCTGTAGCACAGAACGGTGACACTGAAAGTGTAAGTAGACCAGTCATTAACCAAAGCTAATAGTTTATGTTGACAACAATGTAAACACATTCAGTAACTGTTCACATATCCAATAACCTTTCTGAAAATGTACTTAACTTTACAGCCTTGAAACAAATCTCCCTATCAATGTGGCACAAGCCTGTGCAGTGCTAGATCAGCAAAGTGGAAGTCCCATGGGCAATTGATGGTTGAGCAAACACATTTAGGGCCTAAGAAGTTAAATAATTTCAATTTCATGGACTTAAATTAATCGAACTGAAATGACTGAACTTAGCCACTTTTCTGCCAATAATATGTTGTAAAGAAACCATATACAGGTAGGAATACCAGTGACCAAAGTCTCTGGGGCTGATACGGTTTTGTGTTGTTCTGGAACAAGCAAGTTTGTCACTGACTGTGTGAGCTGTTCCCCCTATTTTCATAGCAATGCATAGTCATGAGCTGTGCGAAAACCCACATGAGGACTGGAAGTGTTCCTAACCACCAGGGCTGGGACAGCATGAGCCCAAAGTCCAGGGGAGGGACACAAAGCTGTAGGGTCTCTTTTAGACACCGGGGGGATGGTGAGTTCTGCTCTGTACCCTGCACCCTGACTCTCATCAGTCTTCAGGGCAGATACACACATTATTCCAAACACCACAAGGAGGTCTGAGAGCGATGCCAGCAGAGCTTGGCTGTGGTTGGCAGCTAACTAAGCTAGAGATGCACCACTGAAGGGGAGGTCCTTCTCCTTCCCATGACAGCCCTCACCTTGGAATTCAGCTTGCACCATCACTGCCCATGCAAACCACCGGCAAGCTGACTGAGGCTGATAGCAAAGAAAACACTAACAGAACACTCTCACAGTGATGGATTCTGTGGCTGCTGAGCTCTCTGAAGGAGCCTACCATGGTCTTGTGGAAGTGCCGCTTGCTGCACGTGAGCTGGGGCAGGAATAGCAACCAGAAACGGGCTGTGGAGGTGAGATTTCCCTCTCAGCAACAGCAAACAGTTATTCAACATGCTCAATTATACCACCAAACTGCACAGTAGCCACTTGCTATCCAAGAGTCCTTCCTTGTAAGTTATTATCACTGATTTTCCCACTGGTATCCATTTGCCTTCTCTTTACTGAATGCACACAATATTTGTTTTTTGAGGATTGACTGGACTGGGAATTACTTGTCAGGGTTAAACCTGTCTGATCTGTGGGTTTGACATTGTTCAATGCTTCTCTTGTTAATAAAAAACCTATGACTTCCGTACTATAAATATGTGAGTTGGATTCAAGGGTTTATTCTTCCTACTGACACTGAACAAACACAAAAACAAGTCTGATTTCTGGATGTAGCCTATGGTGTTTCTAAAAAGTAGTAAGATGGAGCTACTAACAAGTATTTCAAACCTACTCAAGTCAGTGTCACTAAGAAAACACCCACATGCACCCAAAGTGCACATCAAACACACTTGTCAAATTGTGAAAGTATAAGATCTGTCCTTAAAGAAGGGAGGATCAGAGCACAACATAATACATGGCACTGAACCTGCAAAAAACATAAAATGACATGAGGGATGGCTGGTTTTTCTGTTAGGATGTTTAAAGCATTACTTAAAATGCTGAATCAATGATGATTGTTTTTTCCAAAAGGAGGGGGCAAGACACGCGAGCAATCTTACCATTCTTGTCTGCTCTTCTTAATATCTAAACAAAAAGAGAGACAGAGAGAACACAGTCAATTTTATTTTTCTCGTCTGGGTTAAAAACGAACAATACTCTTTTTAGTGCACATTTATAGTTTGAGCTCTACATCACATTTTCACAAAGTTGCATAAAATTTTAAAGTTCCTAATGTGTCTCCATACTTCCCTCAGAGTATTGCTTTTTTTAACTCCTCCTTTGCTGTGTGCACTATAAACCAAGACCATGACAAGAACCAGCTTTATTTTCTAGGTTTTTTTATGGATTTTAAGGATGATGCTCAGGCCCAAAGGCTGATACTGTATGGATACTATGGTACTGGATTCAGGGTTGAGAGAAATGGCCTAAAGAAGCAGAGCAGCAGTGACGGCTGGGAGGAGGTGCTGAGCATCTGAGATGGAGAGAAAGACTCATGGTTCGTGTGGGTGGAGGAAGCAAAGGGATAAGTCAGGAGAGGTGCTGGGTGGCATGAAGGGACCAGACTCTGTGTCACAGGCTACTTCAGCCTGAACTGCAATAGGGAGTCCAGGCAATGCTTCAACAAGTGTAGGAAAGGGAAGAAAGCAAATCTTCCAAATATAGTTTCTATTGCTGCTGTGAATATCCAGTAAAGTGTTTCAAAATGGGCACATGTTTTTGAGAGCTGACAGCAATGGAAACATTCTCTGGTTTATTAGAATCTTATTAGCATTTAAACAGCTTGTCCAGCACATGCCATAACTACTCTGCTCCTAGAAGTGAAACCAGACAAGATGGATCCAAGTGCCAAGCTCTGTTGGAGCATCTTCATGACTGTTTTCTGTAGGGTCAGGTTGGCAGGGAACCAACAGAGTTGTGACCCACGTCGAGGGCTTCACAGATGGTCTCTAAGCAGAACTTTGCATTGGACCAAGTTTACAGCACATGAAGTATGAAATATACTTAACAAGATGACAATTTCCCTCCCTATTTAAATAAATCGTACACCGAATTTTCAGTATAAGGATTGGACTTTTGAAGGGATGTAGCAATGGAGTTTCAATCAAACAGAAATGTCCCATAAACATGGGTCAAGAGTGGCAAAAGTTTCTGCATAAGTAGTTTTAAAATTATTTTATGTACTTATTATTTTTATAATTATTATTTAAAGTTTCTATTACTTTGTTTTAATTAATTACACCACCACCACTCCCCAAACCTTAAGGAAATATTAAAATCTTTTAGACACTTGAGAGGGACTTTGACAGAAGGCGAGGGAGGAGGTTGCTTTAGCAATCATATATCACTCTGATTAGGTCTCTCTCTCTGGAGAGAGATTATTTATAAGAGCATGTAGTGACAGGACAATGGGGAATGGCTTCAAACTGAAAGAGAGTAGGTTTAGATTAGATGTAAAGAAAAAAATCTTTACTGTATGGGTGCTGAGGCACTAGTACAGGTGACCCAAGGAGGTTGTGGATGGCACTGTTCAAGGCCAGGTTGGATGGATCTCTGAGCAGCCTGGTCTAGTGGAAGGTGTCCCTGCCCACGGCAGGGGTGTTGGAACTGGATGATCTTTAAGGTCCTTTCCACCCCAACCCAAGCCATTTTATGATTCTAGACTTCTATTCCCCAGCGGGATCAGGACTTCAGTGCCTGCCCTTTCTGTGAAGCCTCACAACAAATCTCTTGCTGCCTGGTCTAATTTAAAGGTAAGTTTTTATGTAGGTGGGGGTACTTCACTGAGGGATAATCACATGCCTACACACCTCCAAATATCTAGAATATCTGTGATATGAGTGTACTCTCACAGCAGGAAGGGCCCCCAGGGTCCAGTCCCTGCTTTGAAGCAGGCAGACATAGTTTGGATTTAAGGGTTTTCTCCAGATACAAGAGGAGAATCATAGAAACAGCCTCCCTCCCTCCTCTTCACGGGTTTGTGAAAAGTATCTGCTTTCCAATAAATATGAACCTGATGCTGGTTTAAGAAAATGCTGAAAATGAAAGTATTTTATTTTGAATTTTTTTTTTTACTTTAGTAAAATCAAAAGTTTTTAGTTTATCAGATAATCTGACCATGTGCAGTTTCCTAACCCAGTGTGCTAAGTTAAACTGGGGAGTTGGCTCCATTTAATGTTTTTTAACTCTTTCCTGGCAACTTAGATTCTTCTTCTGTTTTTGTGACGTATGACTGTAATTCTCCCGTTTCTCTTACAAGTGGTATCTCTGAGACCAAAAAAAAAAAATCTGCATTTTCAATATACACTTGAATTGAAATAACAGAAGTCAACAAAAATTCTTATTTGAATTATTTCCTATGGAGGCTAGAGAAATCAGGAGATGAGCAGATGAGGTTTGCTTGAAATAATTTGGGGACAGGTTGGGGAAGTTAAACTGGGTACATTAGAGAAACCAGCTAGATAAAGAGTCCTTTAACACAGACTATTTCCAGCCATTTCCAGCTGATATTGTGGAATAATGCCAATACAGGAGCTGGTCTGAAGCAGAACAGAGTTGGTTGTAGAGCTGGTATCAAGATTTGTAGGCCTCACCAAGGTCAGGGGATTCTTTGAAAATCTTTGGGTGGGAGTTTGGCTTTTAGCAGGATTTGCCTTAGAACAAAAAAATGTTCTGTGCTGTGCAAGTTTAGACAAAAAGTCTTTCCAGCTGCACCTTGCAAGATGTTGAGCCCTTGGTGACAGTCTAGCACAGCACCTCTGGGGGGTTGAGTGGCCAGATGCACATCAGGGCACCTCCCTGGGCTCACCGTCAAAGGGCTGAGGGGTTCAGGATTCTCTGCACGTTGACCTTGGGCACCTCAAATTCATCAGAGTCTAATGGGATGGGAAGAGCCTGCATGCTTTGTGAAAAAAAACTTACAGGGTGAGAAACTAGTGAAAAGCGCCCCCACCCCCTTCCCCCATCCCAATTAAACCAATAAAATTTGAAGCAACTTATTTGGAAAGGTGACTGTTTTCACCCAGAACCTCTCCTAGCCACCCCCAAATACTAACCTGCTCCTCTCAAACAAGCAGCCATTAGAAGCAAAAGGGGAAGAGGAAAGGAAAAGGGAAAGGGGAAAGGGAAGGGAAAAGGGAAAGGGAAAAGATCCACAGTCTCACTGGGCTTCACCCCCTTCCACCGAGGGAGGAGATAACAGCTCAAGAAAAAAAATAAAAGAAGAAGAAAAGAAGAAATAAAAGGTAAAAAAAAAGAAGGATGGAGAGGAAAAAAGACAAGAGAAAAACGCAAAACGTAACAAACCAGGTGCCCCCTCCCCAAACACTCTCAGGTGCCCTGTGCGGGAGCATGGGTTCCGTGCCGGGGTGCCGCGTACTCACATCGCGGAAGATGCGCAGCCCCGCTCCCCGTTCCGCTGCCATCCGCCCGCCTCAGCCACCGCCCGCAGCGCCTGCCCGGGGCCGGGGCTCCTCCGGGGGCCGAGCCGCCCCCGGGAACCCGCCCCAGGAAGGGCAGGAGCAGGGGCGGCCGCGGCTGCTGCTCCCTGCGCGGGGGCCGGAGGGGCACACACCCTGTTGCATCCTTAAAGCGTGCCCGTGGCGACACTCGCTTGCTCTCCGTGACAGAAACTTGGGTCTTGCAACCTGTCAGGCCACGTTTGCGCCGTCGCTTTGGCTGCCTTCCCCTCCAGCACAGTCACGTTTGGGGAGGTCTTTCTCAAGAAAGCCGCAAGAGCCCAGGCCGAAGATGAAGTCTCGGCGGTGCAGAGGGGTGATGGGGCGCTGTGTGCTTTCACACTGCGGTGCGCGGACCGCCAACAGCTGCGCTCTGCAACAGCGCTCGGGATTGAGAATAAGGTGCTTGGATAGAATATATCCCTCAAAGGGACCCGGCCAAAAATCAAGGGTAGCGCTGGTGTTCCTGCAAGGGAGCAAGCGGGTAGCTGTGGGATGGGGCAGGACCGGGCTCGGCGGGGTGAGGGCGGGAGAGGAAGAGTGTTTTGGGTTGAGGGAGAGGGAAAGCCATTCTGAGGGGAACCCCCTCCGTGTTATTTCAGACCCGTGCCAAGAAGTTACTGCACGGACATCGTGTAACAGGGGCTTTTACTTTATGCTCCCACCACACACTGCAAGCAGGCGGCATTGCAATTATACACCGTATATTACAATAGTGTTATATATTATATACTACATTTATTGATTACTATATATGATACTATGCTTCTTAACAAATATTAGGGTGAAGTTTTTGTTTTAAAACACCTTCACGGATGAAAAGCCTCAGCCGTGGTGTGACTTGGGAGTTCCTGCTTCTCTCACCTACCTTGCCACATTTCAGAGGAAAACCTGAGAGAGGGGAGAGAGAATTGCCCAATTGGAAAGACAAGGCATTTCACAGGGTGAGCAGTTTTTATCTCAGTTCACAAAGATGGCTTGAAAAAGAGATGGAAAGATCATCTCAGGCTATTTTTGCTTTTTAATAATACTGAAAGGCTTTTATTTAATCTCATTTTTATGATGGAAGTATGGGAATATATTTTTTTACAGAGAGACAAAAGAAGAAAAAATTCCAAAGGTTGTCTCAAGAGCCAGAAGGGTGAGTGGAAATAAGAAAAAGTTTCTTTAGACCATAGAGGAGCTTGTTTTTATTAACTTTTATAACAACAACATGAATAATTTACATATTGAA
The DNA here is from genome assembly GCA_013398115.1 of Falcunculus frontatus. NCBI lineage: Eukaryota > Metazoa > Chordata > Aves > Passeriformes > Falcunculus > Falcunculus frontatus. The sequence continues at coordinate 3,987,911 of VZRV01003964.1, read as the reverse complement.
CTTTTTTGACTAACATCTATCTTGGAATAAAAAGACTTTTGATGAAGAACCAGTACCTTTCCCTTTTGGTTAGCCTTAACATTCACTAATAATATTTTGTTTGTCTAGAGAAATCTTCCTTCAAAATTGTAAGAAAAAAATTGTGCCATCTTGATGTTTTTAGGGTAAAAATTAAAACATAAGAATCAAAAATGTCTCATAGGACTTCTATTATATGAGGAAGTTGTGAGTAGAGTATATGTGAAACTTACTGGTGATAGTTTTTATACTGCTTTAATATTACCTGAAGTAATACCTCAATTTTAACACCACAAGCAGGACCAGAGACCTCAATCTTACTAGATTCCATATTCATTCAATGATCTCCCTCTGCCTCTGAGCAAGAAGATGTGAGGAGAGGAGAATTCACCTTTGTGGTGCCCTGTGATGTGGGAGTACAGGTTCTGCCTCAATGGGAGGATGATGGCTTTGTGACCTGCTCAGGTGAGGTTAGCAAAGGTCAGCACTCAGTGACACGCTCCCCTCTGAAGCCACAGACCTGTGCTGCTCACCATCTATCACAAGAAATAAAAATTGTTCTATGTGTGTCTGAGGATAAAACCTAAAAGAGCCTGCTTTTTTCCTGCCGTGTGTCAAATCATTAAACTTTTATTTAGAAACCAGCTCCTTTACCAGCATCTTGGCTCGTGTGAAATGGTCAGCCAGTGTGTAATGATTTTGCTCTTTGATCTGGGAAAAACAAACAAATGAAAGCTGGCAGCAAGAGCTACCTTCCACTTACTGTGCAGTGGACTGTGATGTGCAACAAGAGCCATTGATGCTGAGATAGATAAACAGCAAAACTTCCTTTTTATCGAGGAAATGCAAGCTGTCCAAGTGTCTAATCGAGTTACTAAACCACTCCATGATTCCACACTCTATGTGTGTGACCTCTAACTGACAGGAATAACTCTATGTAATGCTTATGTCAAAATATAACCTTTCCAGCAGAAGAACAGTACTCTTTGCACTTGGCTAAGGCAATGGATCTGCTTTAAGGTCTTTTTTTTCACTGCAGGAGCTGACTGGTATGTATCCAAAGGGCTGTGTTAGCATTATACAGTGTCCCCCTTCAGCTTTCAAAACCTGTTGTTTTGTCATGGTTTAAGCATCTGGTCTGGTGCTCTGTAGGCCAACCCCAAACCAGCCTCTGGTCTGGGTACTCAAATGCTGCCCCTGTAGTAGCTCGCTCATAATTTTTCTTGGTCATAAAGTAAAAACAGAGAAAATTCAGATTTAGTGTTTGTGGCCATGGCTTGTAATATGAGCAGTAATGGAGGAAACAAGAGGCCACCTTTCTTTTCCCATCACTTTGTGTCTCACACATGGAGTGAACTGACCCAAGTGAGGACCCAGCATCTTTACAGCTCTGTGTTTCTAAAAATTGGACTCTGATGATGAAAAGAGTCCTCCTCTATAACCGTATGGTAACTGTGCCAGTGACAGCAAGGGTAGATGTACAAATCCCAAAAGGAACGTTGGTGTTCCTGGAAAACCATTAGGCCAGCCACCTGTACCAGAGTGTGTGGCTATGTATAGTTCATCAGATGAAAATCACCTCAAGGTTCCCAGCTCCGGGAGTTTACTTTACCCTTATTGTGATCCCTCCTGGGACAAGGCCTGAGCCTGCTCCTGACCACTTGACCACCTCACGGATAGCTCGATGGATTGGCTTGAAGTCAAGCGGCCGGAGATCGGACACCACCGGGCTGAGCAATGCCTGTCGGCAGAGCCACCCCAAGCTGAGGACAGCCTGCCGTGAGGGTGCTAGCAAGCTAGCTGCCAAGATCCCCTGAGACAAAGAGGCTAGAGAGAAGGAGAGCTCTGGGTGAAACAGGAACAATTCTACTAGAACGGGTCTGGGATAGGAAGAGCGGCAAGGCTCGCACAGGACTTTTTAAGGGAGGAACAAAAGGGGAGGATCCAGGGTTCGGAACCAATAGGGTACAACCAAAGGGGAGTGTTCACAAAGTTAAAACCAATGAACCATAACCAAGGGGGAGGGCTTTGCTCATTAACCAATTAACAAACTCTGAAACCAGGAGATTCGAGAGGGTTGCAGTAACTAGGGATGTGTCTTTATTTGGGGTCCCCGCCTACGGACACCTCTTCTGATTCTGATTGGTCGGCCCAGGTGATTGCCAAGGCGCGATTGATAGGTGCTGCCCATAGGTCGGTAGGCGGGGACACCACCACATGCTCCCATGCCTTTCCTGCCCTCCTCCTTTCCCTCTGGTCCCATATCCACTTGGTGATGGAAAGGAAAACCAGACATAGGCCATACTGGAGCCACAGGGCAGTTCAGTGGCAAGCCAGTGTAGACAGCAGGGATGAACACCAGCAGGCAAGCCTGAATGCAGTCTGCGTGTATTGGACCTCTTTCCTAAACCACTAGGAAAATAAATGGAAAGCTGTTGTGAGAGACTGAAATGTTGGTGGTCAATGACTCAAAACAATCGGCCATTTGTGGAGGCAGCAGGGTGCTTTACTGAGGCTGGGTTTGCACCCTGTGGCCGAGGGGGAGGAGGGAGTGTAAAGGGGCATCCAGCAGAGACTATGGCTCATGTTGAGAAAGAGCCTGCTGTGAGACTGGATGGATAAGGCAGATATCTACTTATAAGAGCTAAGAAAAAGAATGAAGGAAAAGATCAAAGCATAAGGGTCAGAAGCAAAACAATGAGAAAGCACAGTGAAAAATTTGTACTTTTATCCTTTCTTTGTGCAACATTCCCAGAAAAAAAAAGGTAGAAGAAAACTGCTATTTTTTGTCTGCAGCAAAAATGATTTCATAATGTCCTTGATCTGGCCAGGACAGGGTTAATTTTTTTCAGTAGCTGGGAGGGGGCATGGGTACGGAGGTTATTCTAAACCACCTCATGTCACTGCTGGAGGCAGGGGAAAGGGACACTCATCCAGGGAGAAGGGATTCCTCCTGAGAAAACATGGTGTTTTCTATTAATAGGGGTTTTTTTCCCCATGTGAATAGTTTCTTTTCTTATACCCTCTGTCATTAGTATTGTTGCTGTTACTGTTCATTTTCCTATTTCTTTTTCCAGTTGATTTTTCTTATCTTAACCTGTGATCTTTGCCTTTTGTACCTCCAATTCTCAATGTCATCCCAATTGGGAAGGGGAAAGGGGAGCAGGTGTGTGGTTTTGGAGAGTCTTGGAGGGGACACTGAATTGGGAAGTACCATTCCTAAACCATGACATGTATTTAACCCAAACCCAAAGAGTTTCAGTTCAGACTGCCTGTCAGGCTCAGACACAAGAATTGGTCCTGAGCAGTCCATACACCCCTGCTCCATTCCCCCTAAGAGAGGGGATCATAAAGTTATTTGTATTGCAAAGCTTTAGTCATTAATTGTTTATCAAACCTGGGAGAACAGTTTCCCACACCACTGAAGATGGGAATGAGGCTCCCCCAAAGAGTTAATTCCAGTCCTAAGGGTCCTGGTCTATACGGGCTCAGAAGGAGCCATTGACTACAGAGTACTTTTAGGAGTCTCGTTAATTTATTCAAAGGCTTGAGGCTTGTTGGAGTGTATAAATAACTACAGTTTCTTCCATGCCTGTGTGCCCTCCTGCCAATGGCAACCTATACGTAACATATTTTGTTACTGTGACTGCCGCTAAGAAACAGGCCAAAGGCCTTGTGCCCCACACCTGGGCCAGAAATGAGCACATAGACAGTAGATATTAGACAGTACAGCAATCTGGGAGAGTGTCTGAGACCCGTGACATGGAGTCATGGGTTTGACTTTAGCAAAGCTTCAGTGCCTGAGCTCTGCTTTAGGTGCCCAAATATTTTTCTAGGTGTAGGCCATTGTCCTTCCTATTCAACTGGGATTTAATTACATGAATCCAATAAAAAGATCATGGAACTGAGAAGAGTATCTCAAACTCATTTCTGTAGCTGGATTTAAGAATATTTTTAAAGAAAAATTGTATTATTCCAAAGGTTTTGTGAAATGAAGAATTTTCTCTCTGCCTTTCCCAGGCTGATTCTCAGATATATATCTCCTATGAAACAGTACCTCATGGGATTATTCCAGCTCTTTTCTTTGCTTTTCAGTTTGAAAATCCCTGGCAGTTGTTGAAATTCTGCTGTCTGAAATGACCTCCTGGCTTATACCAATTCAGTGATTTCATCTCTTGCAGCCTTGCTGACAGCTCAGAATCTGCAGGCAGATTTAGAGCTGTCAGCCTCTCCCCAGTTGGGCAGTGCTCACAGCCTAGTGGAACATCTCCTGGTACTTCTTACCTCAAGGAAATCCGAGGGCTCTCCAAGGCCTTTTTGACTGGTGTTTTCATCATATTGCTACAACTGTAGATGAAATTCTGTTTTGCTTTCAGTGGATCTTTGGGGGGAACTGCATTCTTGCAGAAAGAGAAATATGACACCATCTATTTAAAAAAAAAGGCTCTAGCAATTTTATATTGCCAGAGAATTCAGTCCCAAGAACTGTCTGCTCTCCAGCTGTTATCATGTTCAGTCCTAAGCTAAGGAGAATAATGCAAATAAATGTAAAAAAAAGGAGGGAGAGATGTGATTTTATTTGTTATTGATTTTAACAATAATTAATACAATTAATAGTTCAATATTTAATATAAGACTTAATAGACGTCTAGTTGAAATAAAGAATCACTTCTGCTAATTGACAGAACCAAAAGCCTTAATCCAAACAGAGCATAGCTTTGGAGAAATTTCTATCCAAATTTCTATCCAACTCTGTACAAGAAACTGAAATAATTTCTGGTAACAAATGTCAAAGTTTTGACCTGCTTCTGAACATTGTGCTTCATTGGAGAAATTCTACCTAAAATACTCCTGGAGAATTTCTACTTACAGATGGGATTTGAGATTGAGAATAGCAGTAAGTGATTTGGACAAATACATCCCACTAACGCTGCCGTTACCCTGGCGCCAGACCTGTGGGGGCTGGTTCTGTGCCCCAGTGCCAGTCCAACCCAAAGACAACTTGGTTAAATTCCTGACCATATTCTGTAGGGTCCTAGACAAAGAATTTAGTAGCACTGCTATTCCTAGGAGCCTCTGGAGCCACACATTATCTGCAAACCTGCTGAGTGCATCCTGTCCCATCATCCTTGTCATTAATGAAGGTGTTACGTTGTACTGGTCCCAGTAGCGGACCCTGTGCTGCACCACTTAGTGACTGGCCTCCAGCTGGCCTGGAGAGGCTGAAAGAGCTGTGACTGTTCAGCCTGGAGAAGAGAAGGCTCATCAGTGCACTTACCTATAAAGATAGGGACAGGAAAACAAAATTCTGCAGAGATGCATATGATTTGAGAATATGGTCACTCACTGCAACACAAGATTTTAGGACGTGTATGCTCTGCAAAAGCCAAAACACAATCATCAAAGGATGCAATAAAACAACAGGGATATTTTATGTGTTTCACTGTGAGACGTGTTTTAAGCTTTCAGAGACTGATTGTACAAATCACTTTAAAATTAATGGAAATTGCAAGATAGAGTTTTCTACATGGGATATATATCCTCTCAGAAAATTTAAAGGCTCTTTATTACCCTCAATTTAAAAAGTAAACAGACAGTTTATACATTTTCTTGATCTCTTTCTATGCTGAGTTATATCAATATAAGCAAAAGAATGATTGTATTCTTTGGTGCCAGTCTGTTGAGCTCTGGAGCAATGCTACTTGGCGTGAGTACACGATCTAACAGTATGAGATAAGAAGTTTACTTTTTTCATTTCAGTTATCATGAGAGCTGGGGGAATGAATCACCATTTCTTCTCTCCTTTTTTCCCTTTCTCTTTCCCTTTCCCATTTCTTTTTCAATTTCTTTTAATTTTTCCTTTCCTTTTTCCATTTCCTGTCCTCTTCCACTTCTTTTTCTTCTTTTTTCCTGCAGAGCTCTAAGTGTGGATTCCTTCCCTGGGAAAGATTTTAATCTGAAGAATAAGTCCTCCCATCATTACAGGCTTCTTGAAACTGCATTCTGTGTTTGGAGAATTGAGTCCTGAAGCAGGTACAATATTACAGTGGATGATGATGAGAGAAGTATGGCAAGAATTAAAGGAGGAAGAACATTTATGTATTCATATCCCTCAGGCTGTTTTGAAAATTGTATCCATGATTATTAGTGAATGTCGGTGACTTAAATTCTTACTTACTAGGATATTCCTTATAAATATTACCTCAGGCGTAGCAAGAACAGTCACAGGCATTTCCTAGTTACTTACATAAGGAAGGCTGTCAACCCAAATAAAAAATCGTTAATTAAAGTTTCAGATCTCATTTTAAAAAATACAGTCTTCTGTGAGTCTCCTCCCTGTCCGAGTCAGAGAACAGTTTGCCTAGATGAAATGTAGCAAATTTGGAAAGGTTGGGTTTTCACTTGAATGCTAATCAGGAATTCTGATTTACTACAGACCTGAATAATTAAGTTATTATTTTCCTTCTTTTTGGATATAGATTAGTTGACTAGATCTAGATATTTTTGGTGGACATATATCAGTATTTAGATTACTTTATGTTTAGATTTTGATTATTCTGCCATAAAGGGACCTCCCCAAATCCCTGACATCTGTGACAATTATTGACAAATATGGCAGCACATACATAGATAGAAAGTAAATATTTTTATTGCAGATATTCCTAGAAATCTTAATCATGGAATATCAGTCTGTTGTGCTAGATGCTTAACAGCTGCAAGACAAATGGCAAAACTTACTGGTGAATGATATAAATCTCATAGTTTTTGTTTAAAAAATCCGTAACAGAGATATAATGAAATTCCTCTTCCCTGAGTACTTCTTGCTATACGTCTGCTTCTCTTTACCTCAAATAATGTCCTTAGTAGTTAAGGGATAATAAAAGCAAATATCCTGGAGACAGGATAGCTACACTGTCCAGTCCCTTGTGACATGCTTTCAGAGCAGTGAATCTGAAACCTATAAATCCATATCGCTAACTGTATTGTATCATGGAGTGCATTCATTGCCTGGTGGCTGGATCATAAAAAGGGTATTTTCAAAAGATCATCGGTACCTGACATCTAATTAGGGATTGGTCTCAAACTCTTTTGCTATTCAAAAATTGAAAATGGTTGCGAATGGAATTGTCTGTAGGATAGACAGAGTTTGTCAGTATTAAAGATTTTTCCAGCTTAAAAAAAAAATGCACTAAAAAGCTGTTCCACAATGATTGTACCATTTGACTGAAAAGAATCTGAAATCACAGGATTCTGATAGATTTCAGAAAAAACTGATTACCTTATTCAAAAGTAATTTCTGCTTTCAGTTATTTCATTCTAAATATACAAGCAGTTGTTTACTGTAAATAAAAGATTTCAGCATTGTTGTTTATAGGCTCAGAGAACACTCTCCTTCAAGTAGAAATTAGAGTTTTTTTACCAAAATAGGATATTTTTAGCTCCCCTCCAACTCCAAATTGATATTATACTTTATGTTAATTTTTATTTCTAATCTGTTCATGCTGGGCTGCCTTATGCAGTTCTATATAGCTACTACATCTGTGCCATCTTGTGGTCTGCACAAAGCTTGTAATGTTTTTTACTTTGGAAATTAATCAGAAGTGCAACAGCTTGTCATCAGCCAAAGGGGCATGGCTCAAATGGCACCCCCTAAGCAGTGGTCCAATTGCTCTGCTAAGGAGAGGATGTCTCACAGACAGACACATGCCCAAAGCAAAGTTTCAAGTCAGCAGGCTACTGGTTTGGCAGGCACAGAGAGCAAAGCATGTCAGGATGTCATTGTGGTAATGTCCAGTGATCTTTTTGTCTTCAAATTGAAATAATTTCCTACCTGGAGTTTCAATAATTCATAGCAAAAGTATATGTAAGCTTTTCTCTAAGATCCTGCATTTTTTTTCCAATGCAGAGGATTTATAACCAACCCTGTGCCATTGCAATCAGATTCAGCTGTGGATTTGAATGCTGGCTGAAGTTCCTTATTGTGGGCTTGCCGCTCTTCTTGCCATTCTTTTTGTTCTTTGCTTTTAGGAGCAGGAGCAGATGGGTCCAAAAAGGGCCACATAGATATGATTCCAGTGTCACTTATAACCCCAGAGCCAAGGAATTGCTTGTTCCGATGTAGGACTGGCCTTTTAATCCCAGCATTAATATACTGCTTTGAGAGCAGTCTCTCCCATTGAGAGAAGAAGTGGTTTTACTTAACTGCCATGCAATTAGGTATCCCTTTGGCTTCTGTATGTCCAGCTGCAAACTAGAAATGCCTTTTCACTACTCATGTTTTCTTTTTTATGCTGCAGGATGGTGGTGTTCAAGGTGACTCTTCCATATTCTTAGTAGCTGCTGTAAAATTGCATATGCTTTTTCTCGCCTTTACTGGGAGACAACCCTGCTTCCTGGTAGTTATTTTCCCCCTATTTTCCAGCCTAAACATGTTCGTGGCCAAGTTATTTCCATGTCTTGCTGTGTCAGCTAAAAGTCCTTTTCCTTCCTTAAGGATTGGTCTTGACAGCTTTACAGAGGATAATTGTTTCTTCTTTCAGCTGTGATTCTGCTGAGCTAATTAAGTTAAACTTTTTAGTGTTTCTCTCATTAAAAGAAGCTGTCACTTCCCTCATCATGTCTGCTTCTGTGCACTGGTACCCATTTGCTCCTCTTTCGAAGCAAGGGACAAGGGTTTTATGCCACCTTTCAGAAAGGGCTCACAAGGAAAATGTCACTATATATCCTGTCCTCTTTGCTAAAATTAGTGCAGAATCACAGAATGGGTCAGGTTGGAAGGTACCACAGTGGGTCACCTGGTCCAACCTCCCTGCTCAAGCACATGGCACCAGATTGTGTCCGGATGGTTTTTGAGTATCTCCAGTGAGGGAGATCCACAACCTCCCTGGACAATCTATTCCAGTGAAAGGTCACCAGCACAGTCAAGAATTTCTTCTTCATACTCAAGTGGAGCTTCCTGTGCATCAGTTTCTCCCACTGCCTCTTATCCTATTGCTCAGCACCACTGAGAAGAGCCTGGCTCCATCCTCTGGACACCCTCCCTTCAGATACTGATAGACATTGATAAGGTCCCCTCTCAGTTGTCTCTTCTCAAGGCTGAACAGGACCAGCTCCCTCAGCCTTTCCTCATAAGTGAGGTGCTCTCATCCCCTCATCATCTTCATCCTCTGCTGGACCTGCTCCAAGAGCTCAGACAATACTTTCTGGATACTTTTGCTTCTTTGAAAATAAATCCCTGGTTCATCATCTCCCCAGACAATGCACTTACAGTCTGTAACACAAATCTCATTGCAGGTCTACGGGGAAGGATCTTACAACATATTTGTTGAAAGATCATCACACTGCTTTGACTCCATGCCCTAAAGTTCCCTAGATCCTCCTGAATGACATTGCAGCCTTCTGCTTTGTCACATCATGCCAATATCAATTAAAAATAACATTTTAAAGTAGGGATGAAAGCTCTCTTTCTGTGTTCATTGTTTCTGCCCAGCACAGGAACCTATTTTCTTAATGAGTTGAAAGATGACCTGGCAGTGCTGTCAGTTGGACTTGAGTCCAGAATGGTTTGTGGTATTTGTGCAGCCCTGAAAATTCTTCTGAAAGTGTCCATGCTCGAGGAAAGTGGGAGGCACCCCCTTCCCTACACTTGTTGGGTACTGAAGCCCTCCCTGGAGCATACACTTGCAGCCCAGGGAAGGATTTCCTCAGGAGGAAGGGAACTTCCCTGCGACACAGGCTCCCACCAGCTGGGTAATGCAGCTCAGGGTCCAAGGCAGCACTGCATCCATTTGCTGTGCAGCCCTGGACCACCTGGTCAGAAAATCCCTCAGGAACCTATGGAGCTGAGCGGGGAGGAACAGTGTAAGTGCTGTTACAGATGACGACTAACCCACCACAAACCCACAAGAATCTCTACTGCTAACCTCCTTCCAGAATAGCAATTTTCAACAGAATCAGTTTTTCATCTGTCTTGTTCCAAACTTCATGCATTTTTCCATTTCTTTTGTGAGTTCATTTATATAGCAGATACGGTCCCAAGTGACAGCACATTAAATGTTTTCCTGAAGTTCAGATAGATGAGATCTGCATTTCCTATTCAGATCTCTCAGCACATCAAAGAAACTTGGTCTGGCATGATCTACCATTGGTAAACACATGCTGTCTTTGATCTCATTTTCTATTAACTTGTGTGAGCCAAAATTATAAGAGATGTGCAGTGTTTCTAATTAGAAATCAGAGTTCCCACGAGTCTCATTTTTTATTTTTATTTTTGTTCCCTTCACAGTTGCTTATGCATTCATGAGTAGCAATGCAAGTGTAAATAAGTATACATATCATGTTCCTGAAAAGCAGGAGATTAACAGCTGAGGTTGCTGAACTCCATTAATCTACAGATCAGGTACAGCACAAGCTACAGCCTTAGGAAATGCTGCTGCTCTGGAGAAGTCGGGACAGGAATAGCTCATGCAAAGGGTCTAGAACTAGGGCTCTCCCCTGCCAGCTGGCCAGCTTGGGCACAGCCACAGGCTGTCCTCTGGCCGTGGGGGCAAGTGCTCTGCCTGCAGTGGGCCCTGCTATGGAGTCTCTGAATAGCACATGGCTCTAAGGTTTTTATTTTCAGTAGCTGACTTTTGTCTTGACTTTCATGGATCTGGTATTTTTCTCATCTGGTGCAATTTTGCTGTAAAAAGTATACAAAATCCAAAAGGTTTTCACCTTTTATCCAAATGACCCAGGCTGCAGGCATGCTCTGGTCTCCCCTTTGAACAAAAATCTGCCATGAGACAAAACATTCTTCCTTTATTTTAGATTTTATTTTTCACTCTACAGCCCAATACTATCTAGCCAAAAGCTTTAGGTAATTTTCTCCAGCCTCTCTGAATTAAAGTGCTAGAACAGTATATTTTCAGCAAACGTGCCTTCTGCTGGCTCTCAACCAGAATTAGTTGAATAGAATAATAATATTTGAATAATCTTTCCAGCTTTCCACATTAAAGTGTTTGCTCAGAACTAAACAAGCAAATCATCAAACATGTTTGTGAATACTGATTTGACAAAAGTTGTAAAACATTAGGATGACATTGACAAATACTCTACCATAACATGTAACAGGGACAGAAAATGTATGTTACATTTTTAGAAAGCAGAGTTTATACATCTATTATTTATATTTTGGAGAATAAACATGATGTCTATATTAATTTTAACTCATTTTGAGCTTATCATATTTAGATAAAAACAAAAATTGTCATATGATGAAACAGCATGAAGGTGGTTTGAGTAACATAACGTTTTTGTTTTATTTGTTTTGACATTGCAGGTGAGTTTCTGACACAGAACACTTCAGAAATTCTGAATCTTGCCTAACAAGTCATTAAAACAAGAGATTTAAAGCTGTGCAAAGCTAGCTTCCTATTTTCCTCTGCATGACGTTCAGCAATTTTGTTTAGTCTTTAGAAAGCTGTGGTGCATGGAAAGAGGTTTACCAGTCACATCAGGTTTCCATCTTATTTCCTTTCCCTTCATTTTGTATTTCAATTCCTACAATTCAAAGGGCGTGAACAGGTTAAATGAGAGCAGCAGAAATAAAACACAGACATGTACAAAATCCATCTGCACAAAGAGCATTGCCCACACTAAGCCTTTCTCATGGATAAGAATTCAGGAATTAACAAGGGTTAGTAGTGTTTGTCGTGTATTTGATTAAACCATGGAAGCTATTAACAGGATGATGACCTAAGATACCTTCTAATGGGCTATCAATTTCTACAAACCACAAATTAAAGCAGGGAAAGTACTTACAGAGAGAGAGAGACACGGGCAGTGTTTGCAGAAGCTGGCATGGTCTGTTGAACACTCCTGTCTGCTGAATAGTACTCTGTGTTTAACTGCAGCATCTTTAATAACTGAAAGCTGTTAGCTCCTAATTCTGTTTCTTAAGGTAGAAAGTGATTTATTTTCAGAAGAGATTACAAGGAGGGAGGTTTAATTTTGATGAATATAAGATGAAATCCTGTGATGGATACAGTGCATAAAAAATTACAAATATGGCAGATTTAATAATTTCCCCATTTGCCTTTCTCTGCTCTTTGATTTGGCAATATGATTATTCTTAGGCACTTCCAGTTTCTTGACTGAGTGAGGTTTTAATGTCTGAAACCTTTGGAGAGATAAGAAAGTTTACAAAGATATGTAGCAGATGTATTTTTCCCCTTCTATTATTATTTTTGTAAATATTCACAGGAGCCCAGCTGATGTCTCTTTTATCTATAACAAACAAGATCCTTGTAGCCCCAGGATCTTGGTCCAGAGGAGTCTCTCCCTTCAGCTGCCTCTGCAGCCATGTTATTGCCACGCCAGCTTCCTTCCCACAGCCCTTCTTGCTTTGCGCTTTGTAAAGCATTGGATGGTCCATCCTGGTCCTGGCTATCCTGCCTATCTACTCAGCAGACAGAAATGGAAAACAGGAGTCTGCCTGGGAGGTGGCACTAGAGGAAAATCTATGCTGAATTTAAGGATAGCTGGTGGATGAATTATATAAATTCTCCCTTCCTGTTTTGTAGCTCACACTCAAACAGCCTGCACTGAGCTCCTTGCTTCTCACATGTGGCAATAAAATGTGTATTTATGGCAGAGTCCCTGACTCTCAGCATAGCCTTAATTAACAGCTAAGATTTACCATCCCTACTTGCTTTGTGTTGCCAACAATGAGGAACGTAAGGCAGTTGAACAGTAAACAGAAGTATTTATCAGGTGGATTTCACTTGAAAAGGAAGCAAGTTTATATGTAAGGCATTTCAAAGACACTAAAGCAGCCCTTAGTAACTGAACATTACCACTGCCCGTTGCAGCCTGGGAATAACTCCTCTGGCAACTCTGGACTGTCTAGAGTAATGGCAAAGGTGCATCTGCAGAAGCCCCAGGACCTATTGGAGAGGCTGTAGCCAGATCTTACAAGTCTCACCGACCTGGTGAGGTTCCTGAGCTCCACAGAGGGTATGCACCCTCTTCTCCTCCCCAGGACAATAGGCATTATTTGCTACACAGGTGACACATGCCCAGAATGTGCTGGTCTCCACGTTATAACCCCAAAGCATTTCAGCCTCTGCTGCTTCTCGCACTGTCCTTCAGGGGGAAAGCCGCACTGCCTGCTGTGTGCACACTGTCTAATTACATCTCCTTGCCAAAAGTCAGATTTTCATATGTATGCTCAGTAATAAAAGGCGGTAATCTCTGGCAAATAAGCCTTGATTCTTGAACTGGTATTTGTTTTACAATTTTTTTCCCTGTCCTTCAGAACATTTGTTGCTTTAGAAACAACCAAAACCAGCCTGACAAATATTTGTTAATGGTTGCCTCTGACAGTTTCCCACCCACAAATCCTTTGCTTCAACTCCCTTTGGCCCTGCTGCGTCCTGCCTGTCCTGAAAGGTGAGCATTATTTATCAGTTCTTTTCCTTGTGTTTGTGAAAATGGGCTTCCAGCTGAAGCAAATCTCCATCCACTTCAACTGTAAAAGCAGGCTGGGAAATTACACAACAGGTCTGCAATGCGACTCCATCCTCTCTCTAACTCCCTATTAACCTCAAGAGAACCAATTAATATTTTTACCATGCTTCAAGTACATTCATTCTTTGGAAAGCTTTTTCTTGTTAATTGAGATACTGTCTATGTATTTTTCAACTTCAAGCCTTACTCCTCCCTCCTAATTTTTTTAGATAAGCTTCTTTTCCTAATCTACTCATTCCTCTCTGATCACCTCTTTAAAAGCAGAAAGGCCTCATTTAGCCAGCACTCACTTCTAACATGAAAAACTAGATTAAAGCTGGGGTGTGCTGTAGGTTTATAGCATTTACCAGTATAGTGTGGTATCAATATTTAACTGTTAAACTATCTTCCATCTATAAAATGCCATATACATCCAGCTGTAATGTCTGTCTTGTAATACACTTTCGTACTGACAGATGGAGTAAGAGACTCACACCTAGAAACTGTGGTAGTGGTAGTGGTGCAAGTGTCTGTCCAGCATTTGTATAACTGTGCCAGATGAATAGAGTATAGAAAACAAAGGATAAAGTTAAAAAGGTAAGAAATTTCCTGTAGGAAAATTTCTCCTTTGGGAAATGAAGCTTCATTAAAAACTGAACTATCTGAAAAATGCACTGCTTTTCATGAAATTCTATGATGAAAAGAATTGAAAAGCATTTTAACAATGTCAGTGTGATTTGGATCTTTTTCAGAATAAATTGTTTCATGATTGAAACTCAAACCTCTTTACTAATTAATTATCTTAGGGTAATGCATTTCAAATTTCCTGAAACAGTGTCTCCTCTAGAAACTGTCTTTTAAGAAACTATAAAAAGTTGATTTTTTTCTCATTCAGAATGAGCACAACTTTCAAGGAGTCGGAACTTCCCTACAAATTCTAATTGGAATGATGTTATAACAAAAGTAATTTGAGAGACAGTAAAATTTAGAAATTAATTCCAAGGATTATGAATTAGTACCTACATGCTTCCATCCCTTCTGCCCATGTAAAATTTTGTGGGAAAGGTAATATGTTTTTTGTTCTGTGTCTTTCCAGAAGAAAAGCCAAGTGCTCTTGATGTCTCTTGCTAATGTCTGAATACTGATGTCAGTCTAGACCTGCAGTGTTGTAAGTGATGACTGAACCTGTCTGTGTTGTCTTATGTTTAATGCTGGCGACCTTCAGGACACCTCACAGAAATGTGCTGCTGTAAAATAGTGAATAGGTACCAGTGGAAGACATTACTGGGACATACATCAGGGTTAGTTAGTTCATTATTAATCTTACAACCCACGAGTCACTTCTGTCATGTATATTGCCACCAGTCAAAACTTCTGCACTTGGAAATCTGCTGATTCTAGGAACTTTACTAGTAGGTCATGGGACAGAGTAAAACACTGGCTAGTTCTGCTGCCTATACAGTTTTAACAAATGAGGTTAAAGCTTTGCTTTGTTTCCAAAATAAGCAAATACAAGCAAACCTATAGAGAAGAAGGGTATGATTAGTTGCTGATGATACTCGCACAAATTTCAGTTGGGTTAGCACATCTCCATTTACACTACAGCCATAGGTTTAGACAATTCCCTAATTATCAAGATGGTAACTATTTATTCATTGTCATTATCAATCAATTAATAGTATTAGTGGGAACTGAGTTCTCTCTTGTTGGAGATTTTCTCTCTCCTTAACTCAGTGGGCCTTTCCTTCTGCTCACTTTCCTGAGTCATGTAACTCACATGAGGAAACAACAGTATAATGGAGAGTGCTGCCTAGTGAAATTTTCCTAAGACAGCCGAATGATTTGGCAGCTTCACTGGTTTTAGTCAGACTTATATGTCTAAATGCAAGTTTTTGCTTTGGTTTTGTACTTCAGAAATAGGAATCAGAGGTATCCTTGGTGTTTATGAAGTGGTTTCCACAAATAAACTCTTTCTTCTCTTCTCTTCTTTCCTCCTTCCTTTTCCCAGGTGCCACTGACAAGTCCTTTGTCTAACTACAAGATACATATTAATCTAACTAGTACTAATTAACATGTCCATCTTTAGTTTGAAGGCTGAAAGTGGTTCTTGATTGGACGAGGAAGTGAATATGAAGAAAGATCATTACATACAGAAGACAGGGTCTGAGGCTGAGACTGGGAGAACTTCTACACCCAGATACAAAAAGGGCTGGTTTGGAAAAGTTAGCTTCAGAACTAGAGGGATGGGACTTCTATTCATCAGCAAAACCCCTTGGAGTTTAGTAATTGCATTTTTGAAATACTGAAATTTAGCAGAGGATGAATTTGGCAGCTGTAGAAACTTAAAAGAAAAGAACAAAAGAATTTATACTTCCTTGTTGTACAGACAATTTTGCCATCAAAGCAGGCAAGAGATTTTTATTCCTCTCTTTACTTTGCTTTTGTGTGTATCTTGCAAGAACTACAGTATATAGTCTCTCAAACTGTCTGTCAACACTGAAAAAAACCCCATGGATTGGATAGTTTGGCAGAGGTTCTGAAAAAAAAAGCATCAGTGGAAAGGCATTTGATGAACATTTGTTGGCATAGCAGTGAATATGAACAGAACTATGCATGGAAACATCTTCTGTGAGCAGGGAAGCAGCATTAAGACACTCAATTTCCCTTAGGACTTCATACTTAATCAGGGGCAAAATTACAGAAATGTTCATTTTCACCCTTGCTAAGGATATGACCAGGATGCAGCCATCCTCACCTTTTGGCACTTCTGTGAGACCTGTTCTTCCCATCATTTTTGACTGAGCAGCTCCTGAAGTATCTCATGTTTGTGGGCCAGAAATTCTGATCTCTTGTAGATTTCAGGTGTACTTAGAAATTATAAACACATTGCTGAGTATTCTGAGTATTTCTCAATAGAGAAAAGCCTACTCTCGTCTTTTTCTCCATGGTTTCCCTTTCCAATGCCCTCTAGCACAAAGAATAAAGCTTAATTTATTTTTGGCAAGCATCAGAGGGAACATTCCAGGTGCTGAATAACCTGAACTAATCAGATTATTTTAAATATAAATGGCAGGAGAATCTAGGTAAAACACAAGCACTTCTTTTATTGGATGGTTGTATTTGCACTGCTCTTTCTCTTAGGCTCTCCAGCTCTAAGTATTCCTATTGCCTTTTCCTTCAGTCCCTGGCCCTAAAGCTGGCTGTATAAAGCTACACAGCCTATACAAAGCTATAATTCTGCTAAATTATAGCTACTTAGAGTGGGTAAACTTTCTGAGCAGTATCTGGAGATGGGCAAAAGACTGATAGTTTCTATCAAGGTCTCACTCACGGCTATGTCTGCTCACCATGGCCAAAATCTCTCTGGGTAATGCAATAAGAGTTGCTAATTCCTGACATTTTTCCCAAGAGGGAATCTGGCCTAATTCAGGTACTGACAGAGCTCCCCTCCCAGAGCTGAGTGGGAGGGAGTCTCACCTGCTGCAGTGTGTGCATCCATCCAACCGCATGCCTGAAACCAGCACAGAGCTGGTCATATGCAGGGTCCTGTAATCTGTGCAATTTACACTTCTTTCTCTGGAGTTATTAGCATTTTCCTTCTCCTGAGCTAAAGAAAATCACAATGGACATCTTTTCAGTCTCAGAAGAGACTCCCACTCCCACGTTGCTGGGCTGTGGGAGTTCCATAAAGGATGAGTATTTTACAGGATCCTGAGCTCATATTGTATACAGCTAAAATACAGCTAAAACCAACAGTTTATTATAAAGGGCAAAGATTAATAATATGCTCTCTGGGAAAATCTGATTGTCATGCTGGTATTCCGAACATGAGATGAGAACAGACAATATACATTATTGTGGGGTCATGATGGCCCTAAGCAGATTAGTTTCACTTTGAATCTCTCCTAAAAGACACACGGCATCTTTAGATTGACTGGCTTGTAACATTTTTAAAGGAGCCTTACTGCATGCTGAAGAGAGCTGCCAAAGAGATGGCCTTCAAATGTATCTTTTGATTTTTGTCCAACTGTTAAACAAGTGTTTTTCCAGGAGCTGGCGTGTGTTGGCTACCTAATAAATGCTCAGGAAGTAAAAAAATAAGAATTTCCTGTTTTATTTTTAACCCTTCTCATTCCTTAATTAAAATCTTAATGATGATACAGTCCTTATTTTATTTATTTTTTTTTATTTTATTTTTTGGATACATAGGCTGAAAAGTGATGTCTGAAGTAAGCACCAGGAATAAACTCTTTGCTGCAGCTCCCCTTTTCTGAATCTGCATAAGCAGTACAGGCTCACTTGCACATACCAATTTTGGTCTTCTCTGCACTTAAGCAGGACTGTTTAGTTCAGTTCAGAAGCCCAATGAGATTATTTCTTTAATAGAGGCTCCTCTGTCTTAAATTCATGTTCATTCTTTTGAGTTGTGTTGCTGCAGAAATATAGGAAACAAAAAACCACTGCGGTAGCAACACTGGCTGTGCTAGTACAGTGTAGGTTAAATTTAATTGCAAAAAAATATGAAAATGGAGAATCATGTTTATGTGATAATCTGTATCTTGAAGGATAGGACTTAATGAGGTACTGGCCATGTATGTCAGCAATGAGGAAGAGCAAGAAAGTTTACCTGTGTCCTGAGTTCCCCTAAAAGCAAAAGTCTGCTTGAGACAGGCTGCTTGGCTTTCCTCAATGTGGCTTTCTCCTGATGCTCATACATGCCTCTCCTGTCCTGTCCTGTCCTGTCCCGTCCTGTCCTCTCCTCTCCTCTCCTCTCCTCGCCTCCCCTCGAAGTGTTTTCATCATCCCTTGCTAGGGTTTCCTCTTGCTTGAGCTCTGAGAAAGAAGAAATCTCTTGGCCGTGTAGTTTGTCCCCTCAGTTGACCAAAGTTTCCTTCTTTTCCCTTCATGGTAAAGCAGAGATGCTATTGCAGAGCACAAAGTGGAGTTTTTTTCCAGATACGTGCGCTGTATCTGCAAGTATTTCACACTGGCAGAGCAATTCCATCGCTCTCCCTCAGGACAGCAGGCACAGCAGACCCCGTTGCCACACTGATCATTTCCCTCACGTTGTGTTTCTTTGAAATCACAGCTTCCTTCTTCTTTGCTTCTAAACCACAGAGACAGTTACAGGGCAGGAAACATGTGGGGAAATATTCTGGGGCTTTTTACATGCGCTTTGAGCTGAAATAAATGCTGACATGAAGAGGAACAGTTTATTGTGCAGTCAGATGTGCTGTACATCCACCCCCAGCCACAGGTGACCTGGTCTAGACTCATCTTAACAAACTGCTCAAAACTAGCTGGTTTTATGGTGTCAAAAGGAAATACAGGCTACCTATGTCAATCTACTTTCTTAGGAGTTCTGAGCGAACTGTGAATCCCACAACTGTTTCCAGGGGTGGCAAGCACAGCCTTTTCACATTCCCAAAGAAAGGAAAGCTTCCTATGCTCTGAAAATAACCTCATCAAAATTGTGCACATCAAAGCATATCATGAAGATATTGGGTGCTTTTGTTAAAAAAAAAAAAAAAAGAAAAAAGGAAAAATAGAACACTTGTATTTAAAGCTCTCCTTTTGCTGAAGTTTCTCTCTCCTGTGTGCTTCCCCGGGACTTGTAATTATTTCCCACCATCAATCAGTCATACTCCCCAGTGAATCAGCTCATCCACTCATCTCCACCTCCCTGCAATTTCCCAAAGAGGTTAGAAACAGCAAATTGCCATAATGTTAAGTAATAAACCCCAACATTTTTATGACTTGGCTGTTGCTTATTTTTCTCTAGTGGATATCAATAAAATAGAAAGAGCTCCCCTGAGCAGCACATCTGAGAAATTGGAATGCTTTTAAGTGCGACAGGTTAGAAGAGGTCTGGTACTCTCTAAAATTAACTCCTTGGGGAAATCCTAAATAATTCTTCATAATTAGAAACTGTATAATTGGATGCAGCAGAATTTACAACTACTTTATCAATTCTGTTGTTGAAGCTGCCTTCTGTTACACTGAAGGCTAAGTAAGCCTGACTGCTTCTGTGTCCCTATTCTGCTCATGGAAAATCTCTGATGTCAAGGAGGATAACTTCTTCTATAGCTACCGTAATGCCCTATTGAATCAGATCAAGTCTTCAGCTATGTACTTGTATAGAATTTTATTAATCTCCCTCCTCCAGTTTGTTATTAGGAACAGAAATAGTTCCTAATGAGATGACAAGAGCCTGCAGGAAGGGTTTACTGCAAGAGGCAGGGAGGGGAGACAGGTAACATGGCCCTTCCTTCTCCTGGTCCATCCTTTTTCAGCCTCTTGAAGTGTGCACATGGATTCAGATACATTGTGTGAAGCCCCACACACAGCACAGTCCCCAGATCTAGATCAGGGTTGGATCCAGCCCTGTTTGTGTTTGTTATCCACTAGTGACATTCTGTGATCATGGTATATGTACGGTACCAGAAAATATACTGTGAAAAATGTGTAGCAGGGAAATGAGTGAGAAATGTATTCAAAGTAAAAATATATTCTGAATAAATATTTTCTGTTTGTTATCTGAAAGATACACAGTGCAAATAAAGTCTTCTGAGAACATGAAGAAGAAAATATGTGGGAGTAGTCATCACGGATTTGCCAAAGGAAAACCCTGCCTGAGCAACTTGATTACCTTGAACGCACTCAATTTGTAATTTTTGAGATAAAGGAATAACAAAAAAGATGAGAAAGGGCTGCTCAAACTTAAATAAGTAAAATGCTAATTAAAAATCAAGACAATAAAGAATAAATGCTTTGTGGATTCCAAATGCTAGTGCAATGAATTGTTCCTCAATTTGATATGTCTCTAAAGGGTAAGTTTGCAAAAAGCTTCCTGTATGTCTTGGGAAGCTACTGGGACTGACTTTATCACTATAAACTAAGTTTATCATCAGTTGTCCAAATTCTGAAGCAATCTCCAAAGGTATTGCCTAAGAAATGTAATCTGCCTTCTGACCAGCAAGTTTTGACGAAATGGACAAGTGGACCAATTAAGTAACATGAAGCATCTGAAGGGTTGAAAGTTTAAAGTGCATGACAAATTTTAAAGAAAGGGGCAACTAGGAAACAGCAGTGAAATCATAAAGACTAAAGGTGTTACAGAGACCCAAGATACAAGATCTTTGCTCTCAATAGAAACTCAACACCTCACACCCAGTTTTCTTATTTCCTTAAAGGAACTGCTTCATGAGACTCTTCGTGAGACACTTCTACCTCTGAGAAAGAAAAGGAAAGAAAGAAAAGAAAGAAAAGAATCCAGGAAAAATAACAATCGCTACTGCACAACAAACCAAACACAAAACCATGAAAACCCCAAACAACTTTTTAATGCTATGGATTCAAATAAGAAAGATGTGATCCTTCTTTACACTTGTCAACCTCTGCTAGCATATTAACTATGCATAAGCCAGACAAGTAGTTTGTATTCATAACACAATTTTCCCTAGAATTAGCAAATTAAATTACATTACTGTCATAGTTTAAGCCCATCTGGAAATTAAGCACCATGCAGCTGCTCACTCAAAGCCCCTTCTCTCCTCCCAGCCCAGTGGAATGGGGAGGAGAATCAGAGTAAAACTTGCAGGTTGTGATAAGAACAGTTTAATAATCAAAACCAAGGTAAAATACAGGAATAATGATAAATAATAATGACAACAAAAAGCAAAGAACAAATGATGCACAATACAATTGCTCACCATCCACTAACAGATGCCAGATCCCCCTTCCCAAACCCCGACTGGCTCCCCTTCTGGGTAACCTTCCCAGTTCATATACTGTGTGGTGTGGAATATCCCTTTGGACAGTTCAGGTCACCTGGCTATGCTCCTTCCCATTATCTTTTGCGTACCTCCTCTCTGGCAGAGCATGAGAAAAAAACCCCAAAAAACAAATAAACCCAACCCAACCAACCAAAAAACCCCCCAAAAAAAACCCCAACCCCCCCCCCCCCCCAAAAAAAAAAAAAAAAACAAACCCAAACAACAAACCAAACCCAAAACCAAAACCCAAATCAAAGTCCTTGACTTAGGTAAACATAATTTAGCAAGAAACAAAACATCAGTGTGTTATCAACACCATTCTCATTCCAAATCCAAAACACAGCACTGTAACAGCTTCTGAGAAGAAATTAACTCTATCCTAGCTAAAATCAGGACAATTACCTACAATTACCTGTACTGAATTGAGCCTTCACAGTTTGGGATCTCTGCACATTGGATGTCAGTCCTCCTCCAGGCAGTACAGGTCCTGAAGGACAGCAGGTGCAGTTTGTCCTTGGATTCAGACTAGAGGTAATTTATGTCTCTGTCATTACTGGTGTGCATGTCTATCCTTGAAGGAGATCTAGAAAGAAATTCCTAACATCTGATTTTGTGAGGACATAAAAGCTTCTCCAGGAACCCAGCAGTTCTCTTTTGGCACCTTAGATCAAGGTACATGATACAGAAAAAGTCTATAATTTCACAGGTCAAGAAAAAAAGCACCATAGCCTTTTTCTCATGCATGTAGTAAGTCATTGCGGAATAGAAAGGCTCATAACAGAGGTGCCATGGTAGTGCCAGAGTCTTAGTCCAGCCATATAAATTCCTACAGAGCATATAGTGTGTTTGAGACTATCATCAAAGTACATATTTTGGGTGTACTTGGTCGCCCCTTGTACTGAAGGATAACATGAGCATCACACACTGTAACTATTTGCTCAAGTTATTAAGTATCACACACAGTCAACTCCAAATGATTTCTGTGGGTTTTTTTCCTTGTCAAATAACTACTTTATGGAAATTTTTGTGCACTGTAGAGGGGGTGAGGTAGAATTTACACTTTAAAATGTATGTATTTCATAGCAAAACTTTTCAATATTTTTGTATGTCTTGTTAGATGTGAGACTAATCTGGAAGGTCTTGATGCATAAAGAAGAAAATTAAGAATACTTCCCATTACGGCAAATTTTTGCTGGAGTGGCATGGAGTTTCATTCAAAACTCATTAAAAACTGTGCATACACACCTACATAATAGCTCTTCAATACTTCCTTTATTATTAGATGATTCTTGTCTTATTTGACAAACATTAATAACACACAGAGAGAAGAATTAAACTAAATTTTGTCAAAAAAAAAAGTAGCTGATTAGGTTATCCAGTTTCCAGTAAGGAATATTTACAGTGGTGCTGCTGTAAGGATGGAATGGCATCTCAGCTGGTCCTGGATTAGGACTGGTGCCTGCTGCCGATCTGACAGTAAAGTGATAAAGCAGCAACAGCTGCTGAGGGGCATGAAGAAGTTAATTCGAAGAGATCTGCATGCCTGAAGCAACTGGTGTAACTGCTTGATAATGTACACCTGCTACTCCATAGCCATAGGCAGAACGCCAGGAAGGAGACAGAGGAGAAAGGGAAATGGGGGTGAACCTCCCACTGCTATTGACTGGAAACAGAGAATAAAGGATGATGTTAAGTGTTACCACCGGGACCATACAGAATGACAAAGCTAACAGTTTCCTAAACATGGAGCAGTATAAGGTGTCTATACATTCAAAAATGTTTCATGAAGGAATACAAACATTGAAAGAGTGATTTCAGAATAAGTTAATAAAACTGTGAAAAACATGAAGAGAATTTTGGGAACTCTTCCTGTTGCACAAACTTACTTAAAAAAAATCCTCTTTACATGTTTTACGAGAAAAAAAAGGACTCACAAAAATAAAAATTTTTATAATAGGAAAAAATAACTGATTTAAATCCCAGGCTTGGTACTAGTTCCCTGTATTTAACCCTTTTGTTTTATTTCTGATCTCAAGAAGTGTGGAAAAAGCAAACCCTGTTCAAAGGTTTTATAAAGATAGCTGGTTCCATGTTGTACAAAGCTTTTAAGGTGCTCTTTCAATGAAGAAGAAATTCTCTGCTTAAGTCAGGACTTCTACAAATGCTATCAAGCCCTCCCAGGATTCGAGTCGCCCAAGATTTGAATCAAACTTTGCAATTTGTTTTTTAGTTGTTACTCATTAGCTCTAGCTAGACAGTTACGATTAAGCAAATGCATTTTGAATGTTGTATGCTTGGCTAATCTTTTGTTTTAAGAAAAAGAAGACAATCCCAAGATGAATGGGCTGTCTGGACAAGAGCCACCAGGAGTGAGGTCAGCAGAACTGAGCAGAAACTGGGGGAAAGGCAGTTCTGGCAGTGAGAGATTGTGAACATCGACTCATTGACCACCTACTTAAAGCAGACTCCAGACTCAAATGGAGGGAAGAACTGCACATGCAGACTAATTAGCATGAGGAGTAAGAGATACAACTAATAGGAATCTGAGTACTAATTAGTAAAAAAAGTTACGTTATCTGTAACCAGTGAGTGCTGATGCCCGTGTTTGTTAAAATGCATAGTCTTGATGATCAAGGAGCCAGCCTTTTGTGGGTTAACTCCCTACTTTGCACAAACTAGAATAAAAAATTGAAATACTTCACTTTGGTGTGTGAATTGGTACTGCACATCGGGGAACAAACAGCACAACACAATGGTTCACATCATCATTTCTGTTATTTTGGGAGCAATAATGGGGAAAGACTCCATTTTGAGGCTGAGAACATCTTCCTGGGATATCTTTGATATGCTGTCAATGTGTTTATTTTCTAAGGCAACACCTGGGTCTGCAGACAGCCTGTTTTGCCTGATGACTTGGAAAGCACTTTAGAGCAGATTCATTCAAAGGGACTATATGCTTGATTTAATGTATACATATTTTATAAAGGCAATTTTAAGTGCTTCAAGGGACAGATGGAGGCAATATATCCCACACAAAATGCTTATACAGTGTTTTGAGAATGCAAAGTACACAAGAGCCAGACAGCTGAAAAAAATATTGTGCCCAGTGAAAACTGGCAAAATTGAAACTGTTATAATAAAGACTGAGAAGCAATGGTATAGATGGCTCAAACCTCCAAACAAACACCTTCAGAAACAAACTCTAAATCCAGGTAAAGAACTGAAGAAGAGATAAGCTGTAGAGCATATCCATGGAAATCTTGGTATGCTTTCAGATTTTGTGGATGTCTTTGCCTGAAAATGTCTACCAGTGACATGCCTACCTTTTCTGTGTGTTGAATAATGCCATATGCAACTGTTTACAATATTCCTTTGGGGTTATTGGCTGTAGAGAGAACAATTTTGACCACAGCACAGTCAAAGAGGGCAGACCAATGTATCTACTTACATGACTAAAACCTGTGTGCTGCTAAGTCTTTGAAAGATCAGGTTTGGAAACCTCTTTCTGATTTTATCTAAGGTATCATTTGAACCAGATTTACTAAATAACTTCAGTTTAAACACACGCTTTTGGGTATCAAGACATGAGCATTTTAAATCAGTGTTAAAGTCAATAAAGAGTTTCAACATGTCTAAATATTTTCAAACACAGTTGTTTTGTCTCTGTTGAACCTGGTAAGAGGTACCATTTGGAAATATTTGTTTTCAAAAGTCCAAAATGCCATGCACCTGGACTCCTACTTGCCTAAGCTGTGTGCCCTGTAATAGAGATCTGCTCTCTAAACAAGCTTTGTATTTAGCAAACACACTAATCTTAATTACTGTGTGCAAGGTTGTCTCTTCCAGCATCACAGGTTCCTTTTTCCTGTTATGGAAAAGCTGCCCTCAGGTGCAGGAAAGGGTGCATGGAGGCTGCCCTGGATGGAGTGGGTTTGAGGCCAGAGGCAGCAGGCTCTTTCGTGCACAGACCCAGTCCCCCTACCCTGTTTCTCATTCTTTCTTCTGTATAACTCCACTCAAGTAGGACTAGAAGGCATCTTTATGTTTATAGCATCTCTTGTGACTGGAGGAGAGGGGGAACAGGACCAAAAAGAACACACAGCCCTTTTTTTCACGTGGTTTCCTATCAACACTAACATTCTTTAAGTCCTGTCAGCCCTATCTCATTTGATCATTCATTTATTTGTATTCTATGTCTCTCTCCCAAGATGCTTGATATTGAGCACCTCTTAAAAGTTCCTGAGTGCCCGCTAAGCCTGCTGAGGAGTACTGAATGCTCCAAAAGAAAGACAGGACACTCCAAGCCTTTGCCAAAATCTTTGCTGCATATTTAATGGATTGCTATTCTTGCAACTGCATTGTGTCTCCTATCCCAGCTGCTGGAGTAGGGGTGCAAACACCAGAGCCTAGAAAAAGCAGGCAAGAAGTGGAGTTCCCACTTTGCAGTCTTGGCACGTAGGAGGTGAGACCATTAAGAAGAGACTTTAACAAGCCCAGTCATAATCTACCTCTCCTTTAAACTACACAGTAGAGAAGAGCCAGGCTGTCTACCGAACTCTGGTTTTTGGGGCTTCTAGTTAAAATGCTCTTTTGCCTGGGGCTATGGTCATAAGAGTCAGAATGGGAGGCAAATTAGGCTTAAAATCATGTTTTCACCAGTGTTTAATGTAAAATATGAATGTTCTCTCAGAGGAGGTTTGTAACTCATCAGTTAGTCTAGCTGGAAACTATGAAAAATAAATAATTTAGTAGATATGCTACAACAAGGATTATAAACATGCAGACCGATATAAACAGCGCCTGATACAGGGTAACACTCAGATGAGCTCTGCCTTTGATTCTGGAAGCTGAGATTTTTTTCAATCCTGATGCTTCTACAGAGGCATAAACCCCTGCTATGTTCAATGCCCGCCAGTAATTACCATATTGTGGTTTCTCAAATAAAGAAATAACAACAAAGATGAGGATGGACTCCTAAAACTTTGATGAGTAAAAACCAATTATAAACCAAGAAAACATGAAGAAATAAATCCTTAAGCTTTTTTTTTTCTGATCTAAGACTGTTGTGACTGATGGCCTGCTTTATACCCTCAAAATTAAAGATATGTTTGTTTATCCAACCCACAAACTCGATTGTCTGCTTCAGTGCTGACTTGAAGCTAACCTTAAAGCTGCTTAATAAAGCTTAATAGTAAAACTCAGTAAATGTTACTGTGCTGTTAAAACAGACTTTGGATCTTGGGTTAACCTTTCATGCTAAATACTTTAACAAAATCATTGAACCAGAAATATTAGGAGAAACTGACCTCCAATCCATAACCTGCTAGGACTGTACCCTTGCCATAGAAAAAGAGAAAATGCAGGCTCCTTTTCTCTGATTTGCAACTTACTGTAATATACTTTAAAAGTAAATGTATGAAAGAGATAGATACAGCTTTTACATAAGGGGTTGCAGATGTATCAAAGGGAATGTGATAACTTGTTGAAGAATATCAAACTGTATTGCTTAAAAGACACAGATGTGTGGGAACTGATGAAAGCATGACATTAAGGATATGCTAGCATTTCCATTAACTTACATGCCTCCCATTAAAAGTGCTCTGAGCATGGAATATATTTAGCTACAATTCTTCTTTTAGTCACTTCAAAATGGAGGAGAGTCTGGATGTAAACAGCCTCAATAAATTACTTCACCAAGAGAGTTTCCTGCTCCTCAGATACGCAGTTCTCCCTCTATTTTATTTCACGATACCCAAAATTAATTTTGAAAACACACTTTCTAGGTCTTAGTGCTCCCAAGAATTGCCTCAAGTATCCTGTTGCATGAAAATGTAGATTCCTAGTCTGTGGTCCTGGTACAAGAAAATAATTACTCAGCTAGCATTTTGAGGTGCATCTAATGATTGCACTGTGCAATTCAGGAGGACACAATTAATTTAATACTTGGGGTTTTTTCCATAGATTGCCATTTCCTAGGGCTGCCAATGTTAGTCTAGTCCTCAGGAGAAATTCTGTAACTTCCAAACTTTAGGCTATTCTGCATTACACCAATAGCCCCTGACTAATGCATTTTTTTGGCAACAAAGCAGTCATTTCAGGGAATGAAAAATTGGCAGAAGTTTCTTCTGCCAACCTAAGGATATAATTTTCCAAGGAAGAATTCCATGTGAGTCTTTAAGATTAATTAGCTTAAGTTTTCCATTACTGCAACAGGTGAAGGCAGCTATATATATACCAAGTATACAGCTGTATTTTGGCCTTACATATAAGGATGTTTAAGGTTTCTCATTTCCTCTTTCTGGGCTAGGACACTCTAAGGAATATCAAAAATCCTCAGTTCTACTAAAATAGACTTGTTTTAGATGGGTCACTATTTACATAATAAGTAATACCAGAGTGATGTCTCAGAATTTTCTCTTCACTGTAAGTATTTCAGCACATTGCTTACTGTATTTAATTTTTATTCATGCCTTACATAGAGTCGTAATCAAATTGGTTTGAATGTTTCTTGTAAAATCGTTGTATAAACCATATTTCTTAAGTAGAAGCATGGATGAAAACACATTCATTTTCTGAATTATATGAGTTTATGATAGTGTACCAAATCCTTCAGTGTTTTTAACATGATTATATGACACTTATCTGGGAGGTTGGGATTATATATCAAGTAATAACGTTTCTGTAGACACCTCATAAATCAAGCTGCAAAATAACACAGTCTGGATTCTCACCCCGAGACTTAAAAATTCTTTCAGGGATACATTAGATGAGGTTTATGGGTATTTCATTTTTTATGTTTGTATCTTTTATTTAAAGATCTTTTCTGAACTAGGTAGCTCCTGGTGAAAGTAACACAAAATTTGTTAAATCTTGATAGATATTGGTCAAAAAAATTACACCATTGGAAGATCCCAAGTTGCTAATAGTGCCATTTCTCCTTACACCTCCTGTTCCTGATGCAGTAACTTCAGAACTATCACCTTGCACAGGGAATTCAAGAAATGTCATATAATGCTACATGATAGCTTGTTTTCCTTCAGCACACTTTGACAAAACTGTGAATGCACATGTATTTGAAATACAACAATCCAAATCAGTGGGGCCCAAGCTATGGCTTGCAGACCTAACTTGGTCTACCAGAATAATCCCTCTGATCATGACTTGCTCCTTGCTGATACCTTCCCCCACATCTTTGCAGCTCATACGCTGTTTAACAGCAAAAAGTGTATTCCCTGCATGAGCAGTTTACATCCCCCTTCCTTCAAGTGGACGTAAAGGAATCTATGGCAAGGAAGACTGCAGGCCAGATGGAGGCACTTCCAGTGAGCCTGCTGTGGCCTAAGAATGGTTACTCCTGACATAAGTTAGTCAATACTGCACTTCCCACCAAAGGATCTTCACAGCAATGCTGGCAGAACTAACAGACATTTAGAAGTATATTGGTGTTGTGGGTCTTAATATCGTTTTCTCAAAAAACTGCTGCTCCCTCCCAAAGAGCAATTCAGAAATAACTATGGCAAGTTTTCAGGAGCTTCAGAATTATTTTAGCTCCTGATTTGTGGCTTAATGTATCCTACTCCCCATCTTCAGGGTCCCTATTCAGTGTGGACCAGTTCCATGGACCTAAATGAGTCATGTCTTTCATTTCAATAAGATGACTCACATGCTTAGTTGGGTGTGTTTGCATGCTAATAGTCCTTCAAATAAAAAATGAGACAGAAGAATCATAGTTTCAAAACACAAAATGGCATTTCTTAGTTGCTTGTGCCAGGACAAGGAAATATCCTCGGCCTACATCGCAGGCCTGGAAAAAACACCTGTCTGTCAAAAATTCTTCAATATCCACTACCATCTCCATAATTGTGAGAGCATCTTTCTACAGAAACACCTTTTCTTGAAGCAGAACAGCACTCCAGCTGTTATCCTGTGCCTCTCAGGTTTTACATGTATTCACTGAGAAATACCAAAATTAAATATAAACAAAGGTAAGAAATCAGCTGAAATGATAGATGAGCTAATGAGAATCTAATTAGATCAGTCTAAGGAAGTATAGGAGCAGTATTAGTTGATGTAATGCAGTAATTTAAACCCATATGAACGAAACCTGTCATTTTTACTCCTATTACTTCAAATAATTTCCAAAAGTAACAAGACCAGCTGCGCTTTTAAAAAGAACGGGTTAGACAGCATTTGCTGCAAATTATTCACTAAATCAACTAATCTACCTGAGGAAAAAGAAAAAACAAACAAAAAACACTATATTTTTTGGAGCACAAAGCATTTGTCCAGGAGCTGTGTGCTCAAGAGCTTGCCAAGCTTTTTAAGTGTAGTGATTGGAAAGATAACTGCTTTTCCTTACAGATCTTGCCTTGCTTATATCATCATTGCAACTGCATCATCCATGGTACAGGAATATCCTATGATTCACTGACTAGTAAGTCTGAAAGGCAGATCATTTTGTCCGGCATTTTGTCTAGCAATGTCCCAATCTGGCACATTTTCAAGGGTGTGTGAGGTTGTTTTTTTCCCCTCAGATGGTAAGAGCGTGCTGGGAAGGCTCACAGGAGCCAGTTGACACTGCCTCTCATCTCTGGAGCTGTATCCACTGTGCGTGCGGGAGCGGCTACCAGCTCCACCCAAGTCCTGCTGAATGCCTGTGGCCTTGCTTGGATGTTTATCCAAAGATGCTCCATGACCATGCTTTGTGTCACTCCAAATCTGATTGTTGGTTGTCTTTCCTTCCTGAGCTATTGCTCCAGGGGACAGAAGAATGCCAGGATTAACTATTTTAGGGAGCCCAGGTGAAGGATAAGGTCAAGGAGTTTCAGCCTGTATATTCCTAGGGACGGGAAAACCATCTCCACTAAATAGTTAAATTTTTTTATAGGTTAGAGTGTAATATCAAAACCGTCATTTAGATATACCATTATGTTCTTCATACTCTTTTGTGGTCACTTTTCAAGTAAATTTTCTGTGATTATAAATACAGACCCCTGTAGCTTTTAGAGTGACAGCTGGAGATTCATTCCAGCTCAGAGTACAAGGTTCTGCACTTTAAATACAGCAGTGGAGGGGCAGTGTAAAGCATGTAACTCTGTCAGACATTTCCATCCAGGCTTTTTCCTGTTTTATGAAAGTAACTGCATTGAACAAAAATATACACAAGCTGAATCCACATCAAAGACATATGTGCTCTTAGTAAAAAAACCAGAAATTAATATTTTGCCTTCTTGTTCTTCTACTGAACTTCCAGCCGCCCCCAGTTTGCTGAAATGCCTTACTGAATGTACAAGCATGCCCATCATCCTTTACAATGCAGGGCTTCCTTGTCATTATTATTATTATTACAATTCTGGATATATGCCCTACCTGTGTTTGCATAGTAAGCAAAGAGCACATACAAAATCAAATGCTCACATTCAAATACAGGTAACACAAATAAAGCATATTATGCTGGAGACATATATCTGCAATTTCCTGCTGTACAGAGTCCACCAGGATTTTTTTTATTCTGCTCTTGGTTCTCAAAGACATCTGTCATTTTCTTAGGCTGATTTGTTGGATTGTCCAGATTATATTCTTTCTAATGGTGTATTTTGCAAATGCATAATTGCAGTACTTAAAGAGACTCCAGTCATTTTGAGACTTGCTTGTTTGTTTGTTTCCAATCATCCTTTAACCTTTACTACCTACATGCATTCTCGTTTTATATACGCTTGCAAATTTCCCAGCAGGGGAATGTAACTCCACTGGAGCACATTGTATGTTTAAGCATTTTAAAGAAAACAAACCCTTTTCCGCCCCTTGCCATTAGTAACGCCAGAGTAAAAGCGACCTACAAAGCTATCGAGCCTCGGCGAGGCTCCCGAGAAAATACCTCTCTAAATGGAGCCCTCACTGTATATCCAGGCTGTTTCTTTCTTTCTAGAAATGGCTCACAGTTCAACCTCAAACCAGCCCAAAGTGGGTCTGAGCCTCCAGGCATGTGAGCCAAGCTGACCTGACGTGGAGGTGCCGCGCAGCCCGGGCGCATCGGCTGTCGCCCCTCGGCTCAAATCCCGGCCGCTGGCCGGGAAAGGCTCGTCTCGCTGCTGGACAGGGGAAAGCCGCGGTGTTTGCGATACAAAGCCTTCACGCATGAGAGGAGAGTCGCCGACATGCCAAGGGAGCGCCAGAGTAGCAGTCCAGTCAGCGATGCTTGAACCCCGCGCTTCCCTGACGGAAAACAATCCGCTTTCCAGCACGGTTCCTCCAAACCCTGCGGGTTACGGCTCAACCGGGAATGCGGGCTGCTGGCACCGGGGCCGAGCGGGTCGTGCAGCACGCGGAAGCTCGGGCAAGGCGGGTGGCGGGGGCCCGCTGGGGCACACCCGGCCGGCCGGGCGCTCCCGGGGCGGGGCGGGAGGCGGAGCCTTGGCACCACCGCCGAGCCCCGCAGCGGGGCCGGGCGCTGCTGCCGCC